>JAKUCM010001937.1:0-10411 GCA_023374145.1 Lepidium sativum
GTTCCCACTCGAAATTGTCTAGTAATGACCACGTGTAATATCCTCTTACGTCACATCCATCCTCTCTGTTACAATATTAAAGAAAAGATAATTAATATTTATAAAATGGTAAAGTAAAAATTTCATATCAATAATATTTAGACCGGAAGGGAAAGTTAAATAGTTGAGCGTCACTTGTATTATTGTTAGAGATGTAAAAAAATTGATTATAAATTGAGTATTATCAATTTAATTGTTGACAAAAAAAAATTTGATCGATAATGGTTGATCAATAATCAAACACTTCGAATCTCTGAAAATATTACATGGGATAAATACTTTTCATTATAAAACTCAGATAGAAAAATAGTAAAAGTGTCACTCAACTATTTGACCAAATATATTTATATTTTTATTTTTTATGTGATAGTTTTTATATTTTCACAAAAATAGAAAGTTAATAAAAATGATCAATTAATTCTTTAAAAAATAATGTATTTTTGAATATGAAAATTTACATTATAGCTTTTTGGAGTTGTTGGAGATGGTCCTCATGGTAGCTTATCCTGAATGTATCATGGAGAATCTCTTCTCGTGATTTTGTACCATCGTCGTAGTCATTAATTCCTATAATACAGTAAATAAATTTTAACATATAAAGAAATATTTTTTGTTAGTTAGATAAAATAAATAAATGAATAAATATTCTCACCATTTTCTTTTATATAGACGATAGGGTTATTGTATTTATCTTTGATGTAATTAAGAACTTTTCGTAATCCTTCTGGATATGATTGAAGTATTCCTCGATCTTCCTGTGATATTGCAACAACAAATGATATTAATTGTTAGAATCTTTACATTCAATGTTGAATATTTGTATTTAAACTAATAAAAAAAATTACCCCTGGTCCAAATTGGTGATTACTGTGATTTGTGACTGTTTAAAAACATAAACATTAATTAGTTTTAAAAAATAGTGTTAATCTTTTAGTGTGCGGATATGAACATTAGAGTTCTTACCTCTCCATTCGAGTTGTTGGTCGGTTTTGAATCGTCGTCGTGAAGGATCGATATGTGGAAGATGAGCAATGTAACGAGCAGTATAATAGTTTATTCCAATGAAATCCGATGAATTTTTCAACATGTTAGATTGTTCTTTGGTGAAAGAAGGTAATCTGTTCCCGATTTGTTTCTTCAATGTTTCTGGATAATCTCCGTGAATAACTGGATCTAAATGCCTAATATACATGAATAAATCTGTTACTATTACAAGAAATTAATTGATATTAATTTTTTATGTATTTATTTGAAGTTTATATAAAAACTTACCAATCTAGTTCAATGGCTAAAGCTCGTTTAACAGCTTCTTGATCTGCTAGAGAACTAGAGTCGTATGGCTCGAACCATAGAGGTGATAACACTATCCCAATCTGACCGTCTTGTGAAGTCTGTAATCACAATAATCATTTCGATTATTTTTAAAAAATTAAAGAAAATAATCGATATATATATATAATTATTCAAATTAGAAGTTGCAGAGTTTTTTAAAGTCCGGTGGTTAGAACATCCATGCAATGACTCTGACATCATAGGTTCAATTCCTCTCCATTACATAGTAGATTAAAAAAAAGATTTTAGGGTTTGAACTTTAGTATATGGATCGGTTTTTGTCAATCCGATTGTTGACAAAAAAAGAAGCTCCAGCTAATAGATCTAACATAAGAGTTTTGATCCTCCCCCACCACATGTAAATTAAAAAGACCAGGGGTTTTAAGGAGTGAGTTTACATTGTGGATCTTATCAATCTAACTGTTGATAAAGAAAATAAGTCGTAAATACAAACCTTGTTACATTTTCGGAATTCTTGTACAGCTGCAGCATGAGCAAGAAGAAGGTGATGTGATGCAATGTAAGGCTCAATAGCTGAATCACCAGCTTGACATTGACTATTAACCCATTTTGAGCATCGTCCGACTGCTTTAATTGCCAGTTTCGTAGCTCGCAACACTTATGATATATGGTTCATTAATAGTTGTCCACATCTTAACTTTGTCTCCAAATTCTTCAAAACATATTCTTGAAAAATCTCGAAAATCTTCACTGTTAAAAAGTACCAAAACACTTATTAGTAGTACTTCTTTAATGTGCATGATAATATAAATATATGTTATCTTTACTTACACTATTTGAGAGCTTAAAAAACCACCATACTCGTTTTCAAGTGCTTGAGGATGGTCCCAATGATACAATGTCACAGATGGTTGGATATCTGCATATGTTTGTTCGTTGTAGACCAAATAATATAATGTAAGATAATGTAACAAATACTATATATTAATTATCATTAGAGAGTTTAGTTTTGCTAATTAGCCAAAACTTACCATTAGCAATAAGCTCATCAATGAGAGCCTTATAGAATTGTAAACCTTCTTTGTTTACTCCATCTTTTACTTTTCCGCCTTTTAAATAATAACCAAAATTTAGCAGATTCACAAACCTAATATTATATATAATATATATAATTAACCAAACGTATATAATCAATTTCTTATATAAAAAAATTACTTACTAGGTATTAATCTAGCCCACGAAATCGAAAATCTGAAAGCATCCATATTTAGATCTTTCATCAACTTGATATCATCCTGGTTTATACAATTATATTCCATTAAATTAGTAGAAAAAAATATATCTACATATATGAATGTATATAAAAGATTGTAGTACTTTGTAACGATGGTAAAAATCGACAGCTACATCTGCATTTTGCATGTTGGTTCTTTCTGCATTTGGAATACAATTATTAGTCATTAATAGATAAATATAAATTTTAGTAAGAAAATTTAATATTTTTACGAAATGTAATTTATAAAAATAAATAAAAGAGACCTGGAAATGTATGGCTGAAGTAGTCCCATATAGTTGGAGACTTGCCACCTTCACTTGTTGCACCTTCGTACTAGATAATATACAAATAGATAAGCTTAAAATATATTTAACATTACATATATTTACATTATATGTCTAATTATTTTGACACACATAAAAAGTGAAGAATAAAATCCATGACTTTCATATTAATTGTACGTACAGATCTTAGATTCGCATCATTTGTCTACGTCATACAAAATATGTACCAATTATCATAATCACAAAAAAAAATATTAATGTTACCTGAAAAGCAGATGAAGCTGTTCCAAAAACAAAATTATCAGGAAAATTATGACGATTAATTAGTGGAGATTCAGTAGGAAATGAAGTAATCTTCTTCGATAACCATGAGATTATCAAAAGGAGAATGAAAAAATGCACCTTCATATTTTTATTTCTTTTTTGTTTTCGAATAATGTATATTCTTCAAGTGATTGAGATTTGTATATAACTAAACGATTCTCTTCTGATATATATAGAGCTTAGTCCGGTGACGTCTACGTGGAAAGGTATTAATTTACAACTACAAAAAGTAATGTAATAAAGATTAAACAATAATTACTCTAATTAAGGAAATAATTAATGATAATTAATAAGGGTAAGAGAGTTCAATTTTGGCTTTCCTTACAAATTCGACCATGTTCTTAGGTTCTATTCGTGTTAATGTTTGAATGTAGTCAGGAACAGTGGTCAGATTCAGTTATGTATGAATATAATCAAGTGTACTAGGAATGAATGTTGGAGAAGTGGAGATTGAATGTGGTCTTAAATATTGACTATGTTCAATGTTTTTTGAGGAAAACTCTTCTTTTTTTTTTTGCATGTAACACTCTCTCTAATGCTTTTACAAGTGGAGATGCTCTTATTTCTTACAGCTTTCACGTTACAAAAAGCTGACATTTTCTAACATGGATTTTGATTTACTCTTATATAGCCGTTGATGTAACATAGATCATATGTAACAATTGATTCTGTTTTTATTTTCTTTGTCGAATTGGAGTTTTTATTCCCCCAAAGAAACTGGAGTTTTAGTAATTGAAAAATAACCTATCAATTGTTGACGCAATTTTTTTTTTTAGAAAGGTCGTTCAATTCTCTTTTGATTTTTTCTTGTAATGCTTATAAAAAACCACAAATTCCTTTTGAATAAAACTCCATATATTCAACATGGGACTAGAAATCATCGGATTTTCGTCTAGTTTAGGATGGTTCTGTTCTCCAAATTTTGTAAAAAATGTGTGTATAGGAACTCACACAATTATGAGTCTATCTGCTCTACATTCAGAAGTAAAAGCAGTGCTTTGGGCGATGACATGCCTTGTTTTCTTTAACACAATATAAATTGTGTTAGCGATTAATTGGTCATATATCTTACAGATTGTGTCAGCTCTATAAAACTGGCCAACCTTTACTCTACCTAAAAAACTTCGTGTAGCTCAAAAGTTTTTTATATTCATGTAATTACGAGGACCTTGAATTATAAAGCATATTTATTAAAAGATCTCAACCATTATGATTCAAATCTTGTATTCTCACTTTGAGGAATTTTTCCATTTTCTAAAAAAGTAACAAAAAGAAAATTGAGGTAAATAAAATGCAAATATAAAAAGACTGAACTATCTTACATGCAACTAACCACATACATGATGAGGAAAAGTATTTCTTATGTCTAATATATATCAATGAGAAATTTACAGTAGTATAAAACTCATGAAGTTCGTAAAAAGTTTATATCCTCATGCTTTAACTTTCTCAAAACTACTGTTTTTTTTGTCATTTCATTGAGTCTATACTATCGACTTTACAATTTATTTATAGCCTTATTACAAGTTTTTTTTTTTTGTCAACGGCAGATTATATTGGGCCACAATTAGCCGGCCCAATAGTCAAATTCCTACATAATGTAGACAGGAGGACTCGATCCCAGATTATGCAAATGTGCTGCCTTAAGTGGACTTACCGTCTGCCACTAGACTAGATGTCATTTGCGCTTGATTACAAGTTTAAATAAGATTTTTCTATATACTTGGAGAAGATATTTGAATTGTTATTGACTAATTAAAGTATTGGGATGAATATTCGAAACCGGATATTCTATATTCGATCACAGTGTAACTACAAAACAATAAAGTTCCATATATTGTATATAATGAAAATGTATAATGTAACATGTAAGATGAATACTATACTTATATTTACATTCGTTAATTATTATAAATGTAAGTACTGATAATATTAGATCATTGGGACTCCACTTTGGCTCGAGAGAAGCTGTATAATTACATGCAGACAGTCTATGTTACAAAGAGATTGTATAGTTATTTAATTACTTAGTTTGGATATGGTCGCAATTATGTCTTCATTCATAAGTTCACATTGTACGTGGCTGCTGAGTAGTGACGCAAAAGTGAATTTGTACGCATGCATTTTATTGCTACAACAAATATTCTTTTATAAAGTTGGCCACTTCTGAACATAATTCTGAAAATAATTCAAAATAACTTAAAAGTTAATCTTATGTCACGTGAACAAGCAGCTTTATTAGTAATATGAATACGTAATCAAAAGTGTAAAAACCAATTTATTCGTATATAGTTGTAACTCGATTTAGAGTAGTTGTTTAATTAATCTCTGCGTAAATTGATCTATTGAACTAGGGGCAAAAAAATCGGAACTGAAGAACCGAACCGAAAAGATAATTTAGTTGTGGTTTTGGTTCGGTTCCCAAAAAATAATTGTTCGGTTCCATAATTTAAGTAACTTCGGTTCTTGATTAGGAATCAAACCGAACCGAAAACCGAAGTTAGAACCGAAACTAATCCATTAATTGATTTTTATTTCTCATAAGATTAGTTGAGCATAAAAACTAGAGCGAAAGAACCGAATGGAACCCAACGGAACTAGACTAAACAATTTTTTTGGTTCCAGTTCGGTTTTGTGTACACTCTTTTGTAATAAAATGGTTATTTTAAGTGTTTTTGTCTGAATAACTATTTGGAACCGGAACTGATTGAGAACCAAATTCATCTTGATTCCTCTTCGGTTCCAGTTTCAAGTATCCATTTGGAATCGGAACCGAAGATAACCGAACCGAATTTTAGAAATTATCCATTAATTCTATTATTTTAAGAACCAAAAGAACCGAAAACCGAATAAACCAAACCGAACCGAACTGAAAAACCATAAACTACTGATTTTGTAACACTCCGAAACTACTGATTTTGTAACACTCCAAAATTGAATGTGTATAAATAATTTAAATTATTCATTCAGATCATCCATACTATAATGGTCAGAGTCGCCTTTAGTGACTTCTTTGTGAGTTGTTGTTATGCACGCATGAGAGAATTGTTGAGTTTTGACTGTTTGTCTTGTCTTTAGTCAAACGGCTTGAAGAACATTTCATTATTCGGATAATATTTAAACAAATGCTTTCGGATAATGTTTGGGCCGTTAGAAAAGTCGTCTATTACTGTAATGGATTGTAAACGATTTTGAATAATTTAAAATGTACTAAATTTTAGATGAGTTTAGATAACATATTTTTATAAAGAAAGTTCTATTTTATTTGAAGTAAATAGATTTGGATTCTTATATTTTTAACAAAAAAATCTTCTAAATACGTTAAAATTTCATAGAATTATTTAAAATCACACTCTTATTTTTCTTCTTCTCATAATAAATTTTTAAGGAACTTAATATAATTATCCTTATACATTGAAGGTAACATCGAAAGATTATTTAAGTATATAGTATACAGAAGCTTTAACGTATGTGTTGGTCCTTAATATTTAACCGGGTTCGTTGTTTTTTCACTAAAACCATTGCTCATTATTTCCAAAGGAGAAAAAAAAAACATAAATCTCCGACAATAACTGAGAAATTAATATAATAAAATGTTGCATAATCTCATTTATCAATTCTTTTTCTTTTCATTCAACCAGTTTCTGAACCATTGAGCCGATGTTTTGGGAATTCTCTTATATCCATTGTTATAATCCACGTAAACCAATCCAAACCGGACTGTGTATCCCATTGCCCATTCGTAATTGTCTAGCAATGACCATGCAAAAAATCCCTTCACATTTGCTCCAACCCTAAAATTTGACAAGTAACCAAAATCACATTAATATATGGTTATGTCAACATAAGACATTAGGTTTATGAATTGAGATGCTTAGATGCTTACGAGATAGCGTCTTGAACCATTTGTAAATGTCGAGCATAGTAATCAATTCTATCACCATCTTTAAGGAAGACTTTACCAGTACTAGCTTCGTCTCTCCCTACAAAGTTTGATATACATTATCAGAAAAGAAAAACAAACTAAAAAGTTGCACGATATCTACATAGAAAAATCCGTATTAGAACTATATGAAAACCACTTTTGATGGAATCTATACAGTTTATATAGAAAAATCCATCTGGCAAACTGTTGGCTCTCGACCAAATCCACACAGTTTAGTTAGAAAATTTCATACGAAAACTGTTAGAAAAACCACCGGAATCCAGATAAACAGTCTAGACATAAAAATCAATCTGGAAATTTGAGAATGTCTCATATCGCTAAAAATAAGGAATTAACTCTAGTATATATGAAACTTGGGCCAATCCACTCATTGCCAATTGATTTTGAGTTGGATATAGTATAAGAATAAAAGGAGATTTATGTGAGTTTACCGTTTTCGGTTATATACATGACAGGGTCCTTGAACTTGTATTTGGCATAGAGGACAAGATCACGAATTCCCTTTGGATATATCAAAAGCCAATCTGATGCAGCCTATAACACAAAAAGCCACACGTACATACAAAGCTATTAGATTAGTCAAAACTTGAGTCAATGCATTAGACCAAGTTATGAGACTCATGTTTAGACAAGTAAGTACCTTTGGACCGATTGGAACTCCTTCTCTCTCACCTGTGACACTGGCACAAGGATCAGAGAACATAGTAATGTCTCCAGTGGAGCAAGGAACATCCTTTGCGTAAGTAGAAGAGTAATAATTGATTCCAATGAAATCATATGAGCCTTTAAGCATCTTAGATTGTTCTGCAGTGAATGTAGGCAAGCGACCACCTTTAACATTGTTAACCATATCAACTGGATACTTTCCAGTCACAAGTGGCTCCATGAAGTAATCAAATGTGAAAGCCATGGCTCGTGCCGCAGCTAATCTATCTTCTGGTGATTCTGTGTATGGTAAGTTCCAACCAGCATTCAAAGCAATACCAACTTGACCATTTTGAGCCTGTTCAACAACAATTAAGACAATTAAGATTCAATGATTCAGTAACTTGATGGTTACGAAATAGACACTGACCTTGTACTTTTCTCTGTAGACTCTAACGGCGGCTCCATGAGCAAGGATAAGGTTGTGACCAACGATATAAGGCTCAGTGGCTCCATTGCCATCGCTGCAACTAGGGTTTGTGAATTTAGAGCATCTTCCTGGAGCCATTACACCTGCAACATAACCTTGTTGCACCACTGTTAATGGTTCATTTAATGTCATCCAATGTTTCACTCTATCTCCAAAACTCTTGAAACAAATATCTGCATAATCACGGAAATCATTCCTAACAAAACAGAATTATACAAAAATTAGTGAATTCTTTAATGAATATTTACAAATGCTAAAACAAAGCTATAGATTTGGAGGACTTACACAATCTCAGCTCCACGGAATCCACCATAGGCATCTTCAAGAGCTTGTGGTGTGTCCCAATGGAATATTGTGGCAAAAGGCTTAATTCCTGTTCACAATTTAACATTAAATAATTATATTTTAGTGTTTGCTTTGTGTCTAAAACTCATCAATTTCTAATTAGTGAATAGTGGAAAAAAGATAATTAGTCGCTATCCTCTAAGATCTTTTTCTTATAATCAGACGATTCCCATCAAAATGGCATAATGAATTCAATGACTAAAATGTAAAGTTTCCAAATCTATAGGAAACTATACTAGCCAATTTTTTCCAACTTGGCTTTGTTGGTTAGACCGCATTAAAATTATTTTTAATAAATTTTGAAGAGCTAGAATTGTTAACAAAGACATGAAAATAAAATCTAAATGTTTCTATACAGTTAGATCTCGATCCGCAGTAAAATCTACTAATTTCTAATAATTTTTTTGTGGAGTAAACACGATTTTTAAAACCGAATTCAGGAAATCAAATTTTGGTGAAGGAAAGCAGCAAAGCCGACCCTCAACTATTTTACTTATCAAAGAAAATCTAAATATAGTACTAGAATATAAGTTTTCAACTTAAAATAAATTGGCAATGAATGGAGAGATTCATATCTTATATATTAAAGAAGATCATTTCTAACTTCCGATGCGGGATATTATTCTTTAATATGCCCATTCGAGATAATGGTTATTTAGCCATTAATCTAAATATGTTCGGGGATGGATCGACGACACCAATTTTGGGTTTAGGTTGTCGATAATTGGACCAACTTTAGATCAGATTGAGTTGAACAGCGTGGATCGTGGACTCTGATACTATATTAGAATTATGGGCTTCTAACTAAAAACCAATTGACAATGAGTGGAGAGATCCATATCTTATATATATATATATCAGAAAAGATTTTGGTGTTAGACAAAATCCTATCATTTTAGTTTAAAACGGTCAGATTACTCTAGTCGTCACATTCTTAAGTTTAACTTCTTCTTTTTTTGGTCAAAAGTTTTTTGTTTATATTACTAAAATATTTAAGCTAAAGTAATATGAAACCGAGAGCGTTACACAATCAATTGAGGCAAAATGGAATTTTTGTTGTTACCTTTAGACAAAAGCTCATTAATCAAGTTGTTGTAATAGTCAATACCAGCCTGGTTGATTCCTCCTTTCACATTCCCACCTAAACAAGAAAACAATTGACAGTGAGACTTAATCAAATCTCATGTCTGAACAATCATTCAAAGAGAAGAAGACCAAATAAACTTACGAGGTAAAATTCTAGACCATGAGATTGAAAATCTGTATGCATCAAATCCAATTTGATGCAATAAAGCCACATCTTCCTGTATATATATATATATATATATAGTTTTAATTATTAATTATGATGATACAAAGAATGTGACTGGTTGAAACCAATGAAGATAAGAACAAAAATCTTCAAAAGCCCAAATTACCTTGTACATATGGTAAGAGTTATCTGCAACAGACCCATTACTACCATCCTTTATTTTCTCTGTAATATTCATATTAAATTAAGCTTAATTATTAGTTTATTCACTATAATCTCATTAAACAATAAAAAAGAGCAGTTGATATAATCCTCTTCTTTTTCATTTTTGCCATTTTTTGAGGACCATTTGATTCATATGAACATAATCACACAAATACATTTATACTAGATTAACGGATCTTAAATCTATATACTTAATATATATTCGAAAAAAGAACCTGGATATTTTTCAGAGAATGTATCCCAAATACTTGGTCCTCTACCATCTTCATGAGCACCTCCTTCAACCTTTAAA
>JAKUCM010001938.1:0-15767 GCA_023374145.1 Lepidium sativum
TATTTATTTTATTGTTATATTACTTTACGTCATGTTAGAGATTTATTATTAAATTACACACTACATATTATTGATTTTTTTTGTCAACGACATATAATATATTGGACCATAACTGGTCGGTTCAGTAGCCACATTCCTACATAATATAGACGGGAGGACTCGATCTCTGGTTGTGCAAATGAGATACTTTAAGTGCATTTACCGCCGACCACTAGGTAAGAGTCATTTGCACATATTATTGATTTAACAGTTAGATAAAAAATATAAAATATTTTTGGTCGTAAAAAAAAAGTGATTGAATTAGTATAGTATTTGACAATACTTTTCGAATCAGTTTTATTTTTAATAATTTCCTAACAAAAATAATACTTTTGTTGAATGATAACTGATTTGTTTTAACGTCATGAATAATAAATGATTTAAATTTTTTGTCGTACATCTCAGAAATCTCTCCCTCTCGTCAGGCTATATGAAATCTAGTTTTTTCATCAAGAATATTTACAGATTACAAAATTTATTTTCGCAGTACGAAAACTCAAGCTTTACCAAAAGTATAATTGGTTTGATTTAAGTGTTGTTACATATATACCTTACCCATTACTATGAGAAAATATACTTTTGTATATTCTAAGTTAAAGCATGTATATTCCAATTTTTATCATCCATAGATCTCATAAAGGAGATACAATATAGCTTAAAAGATCGTTAAAAATATGGTTACATCGACATCAACAAATTCGAAATCGACATAGTCGCATGCTTACTTTATTTAAAGTTGCAAAAAATCGTTGTTTTGTATACCTTCCTACAAACACCTGTAAAGTTATTTTCCTTTTGCTTTAATTTTTTTTTGTTTATTATTTGAATCGATTTAATAAAAAATTTAGGTTTATAAAGAAAGGCGGATTCTTTTCATTTTTATATGCTTCATTATCTTACACATGTCATATCATAAAGTTTTGGACATTGTTCTTTAATCTTTTTGGAATGGGTATTAAAGTAAATAAATTATATGTTATTAATAACAAAATTAAGGGCCTAAAGAGATCATGATCTGTTTGTTGAAGAAAACTATATTAAGATATTATTATTTTTGTATATACTCATCTCTCAATGCCGTAGTAGATATAAAAATTAATTCTAACATTAAAATTCAAATTATGAAAAAATGATTTTATTTATCTTCATGATAAGAAATTCAAATTTAATTATTAATGTGAAGAGAAAGATGCATTGTATATGAATCCATATTAACGAAACGTTTATCTTTCCCGATCATATGATATAACATAATATAAACGAAAATTTATAAGTCATTAAAAAAGATGGAAAAGGTGAAGAAAAATATATGTTCCGTGATATGATTTTCTATCGGATTGTCGTTTACATTCACGTGGTCACTTTTAATTTTGAATACTCTTACTTCTGTCGATTAAATGTAGCCGTGAATATAAAATTACTACAAATAACTTACTCTCTTTTTTGCAAACAAAAATAACTTACTTATACATCCATATATTATATATAACATAACATACACATGCATATATATGACATGTAACATATACATGCATAAACAAAGTTGGGGTAGTCTAGTAGTTGAGAGTTCATTTTAACTTCTTCTTTTTTGCATAGTTCCTACTATCGAAATCATATTTGGTCACCCATAGATATTTACAGTGATAAGAAAATTCAGATTTCTGTAGGTTCTGGATATTAGTGTAGATTCAGTGTAATGTCCTGACCGATATTCATCTCTTCGCCTATAAGTTCATAATTTTTCTATGGTCAGTATACTACTTTTGGAAGAATAAAAAATTTATTTACCTACTATATAAATCACCACGTGATATTTCTTGTGTTTTGCCCTCACTTACATAGTGTTGATAATTATTTTTCAATAGATCATCCATCCTGAAGTTTTTCCAACAAACACGCTTAAATGTTGAGTTTTCTCAAAATGTTTGACCTAAAAATTAAATTCACTTTAATAACATATATAACTAAATTAATTTATTTAAACTCTCCCTATACACTACTATACTTTGTGAAATCCGGTGAAAAACGTATACATACATATATCCACTATACATCTATATATATATATTTATGTACCATATAGGGTAGGCATAATTATAATCATGGACCCAAAAACAATAAGCCAAACAAGAAAGTGTCGAACGATATTCAGATAAACGTCATGATTGTTTCCTAAAACTGGAAAATATAAAAACATTGAAAGTCGTTTTCATATCAATTCCTTAAACTTCTTGAGTTTCGCTTCGTCATCACAATACGTATACACATACTTATATGTATAAATATACATGATCAGAGTCTCTATATTCATACCAACATCTCATCTTCGTGTATCTATAAATATAAAACACCTCACTCATATTCTAACATACCAAACTATTACGTCTCTCTCTCTCTTTGATCTCTCTTCTTATAATTTTGATTTTGGTTTTGAATTTTGAAATGGTTAACGTCACAGTTGCGAGAAACATTGCCGGCATTTGCGGTACGTATAATTATGGGTTTTATACATGTGAATGTGTCTTCTTTAAAGAATCTTTAACTGGGTTCGAGTTTCTATTACCGCCTCACTACGAGAAATTCATTGCATTCAGGAGATAAATAATATCTCGCCTTTATCAGGAGATAAATAGTATTTCGCCTCTATCACTCTCAGTTTCTAAAGTCAGTTTCGTTTTTGATTTTGTGATTTTTTAAACTTTTGTTAATCCGAATCTGGATTGGTAAATAGTATAAGATTACTATGAGTGACATGAAATAGAATGACTAACTTATTTTACTAATACTTTCTAAATTATTTGTTTAATTTTCGCAGGAAATGTCATCTCCTTGTTCTTGTTCCTATCTCCCATGTAATTATTAAAATCTTTTTCTATGCTTTGTTTTGACCTAATCATTCTTTTGGTATAGTAAGTTTGATTTCTTATAGTATAAAGTTAAATAATGCAGACCAACGTTCATAACGATATATAAGAAGAAGAAAGTGGAGGAGTACAAAGCCGATCCATACTTAGCCACAGTGCTGAATTGTGCTCTATGGGTGTTTTATGGGTTACCAATAGTTCATCCAGATAGTCTTCTTGTGATCACCATTAATGCAACTGGTCTTTCCATTGAGCTCTTTTACCTTGCTATCTTCTTCTACTTCTCTCCTACTTCTCGCAAGGTATATTATCCTTACATTTCTCACTTCCTAATATTACTTGTTGCACAAAAAGATAAAACAATAATAATGTGTAAAAAAAATCAGATCAAACTAGTGGTCTTTGTTTTAAGTTGCAAAAGAATTAAACTGAGATGAACCAAACTATTTTAATGGGAGTGATACAATATTTTATATTTAACTATTTAACCATATATCTTTTACAACAACAACAACAAAATCTATTTAACCATATGTGTGTAACAATATTTGAGGTTTGGTATAGTGGTAAATAATCAAAGTAAGATGAACCAAACTAAAATCAAAATGAATAGATTTTTTCTGTTTTTTTTGGCTTAAATTGAAAGCTAAAACACTGTAGCAATGTGGTAGAGACAATGATTGATTCTGTTTTAAGATAGTGATAGGCACCACAAAGTTTATCAAAATATTTTGTATATATTCTCAATTTGTGTAAATAATTGATTTATGGTGCAGGTTAAAGTGGGACTATGGTTAATAGGAGAGATGGTGTTTGTAGGAATAGTAGCCACAATCACATTGCTATTGTTCCACACACATAACCAAAGATCTTCTTTTGTTGGAATCCTTTGTGTCATTTTTGTTAGCCTCATGTACATTGCTCCTCTCACCATCATGGTATTTACTTATTTATTTATTTATTTATTTTCTTACTTAATTTTTTTTAATTAAAAAAAAACATGATATTTTTGTTGTGAATGATATAGAGTAAGGTGATCAAGACCAAAAGTGTGAAGTACATGCCATTGTCTCTCTCACTTGCCAACTTCCTTAATGGTGTTGTTTGGGTTATTTATGCACTTATTAAAATAGACATTTTCATTTTGGTAAGTTTATTCAATTATTTATATTAACAATTTCATATTTTAGTTACAAAATTCACTTAATTTATATTGTTTTGTGTCCAGATTGGAAATGGATTAGGAACAATATCAGGAGCTGTGCAACTTATACTATATGCTTACTATTACAAGACAACACCAAAATATGAAGCTGAAGAAGATGAAGAGGATCTATCTAAAGCTAACTCTCAGTTACAACTTAGTAGCAACCATGGACAAGCTAAAGGAGTTTCAGTTTGATTTTATTTGTTTTGTAGTAATCAAATTAATATTAAGTTATTTTTATGTCTTTTATTTTATTTTTAACTCTAAGTAACGATATATTATATTCCATGTTTTTCTCTAAAGTTCATGACTCGTTTTCTACCTAATAATAAAGATAAAATAATAATTAAACGTATATAAATCTTAATTCAAATAACAAATATGTAAGAAAATATACAAATATTTAATATTTATATAATAGAAAAATAATAAGGTAAACATGGTAAAATGGCTATTTATAATTACCATATCTAGATTACAGACATAATAGATGGCTATATAATATTCATAGCCTATATATATAAATGGGCTATGATTTTTGTTTATGATATCAATTTTCTCATGTTGAAGGTCTTAGGCATCAGCATTGAAAGTTTTTAGGGGAGGGGTTCTTAGGGGAAAAAAAAAAAAAAAAATTGCAAAACGCGGAGCCAATCACGGGCTGCCACATGGCGGCCCGGCTCTTAATTAAGAGCCTGTGAGGCACGGGTTCGCCACGTGGCAGCCCGTGATTGGTTCCACGTTTTATTTTATTTTTTTTTTTTTTTTTCTGTGAACCCATGGGGGTTCACATGCTCTTAGCTTTCTTTTGATACAACCTTAACTAGAATGTGGCTCACATTCTATCAAATGGTGTGTTGACACATGTCTACTCATTATCCAAAGCTACTCTAATAGAGATTATATGTTCTGCATAAAAGATATTGTTGAACTCCACAAGCTATTGCCATTTTTTTGTATGTTGCATAGAGTGACGTTTTCATATTTGTCGATTGGGCTTGTGAGGGTTTATATATATATATTATCCAAACTCGAGCCTAACTGATTTAAATATTTTCTACTTTAGACCCATTTACTAAAAATATTTTTTAAAAGAAAACCCAAATAAACCTCCAGTTTTAAAAAATTTATTTTAAGTGAACAAAAACATGAAAAAATAAATATCAATCACTGTTATAGAAATTAAGTATTACAAACATATTATAAAAATATTGCAAGTATAGTTTCAAAGATGTCAAATACCTTTCTTTAACTTATTGTTGTTGAATATTCTTTCAAAATTAATAGAAACTTTTACATGGCACATGTTATGTTGCCATAACAACAAATTTATTTATCAAATGATGGTTCGGTTTTGATCAAAATCATAATCTGTAATGCTAGAATCATGTTTACAAAAACTGAGACAAAGATTTACTTTTATAAAGATCGACTAGCCAACATATATAATTGGGATTAGTCTATCGGACTCCACAATCAAACATTGAGTTTCCTTAAATCAACTTGACAAAAATGTCTACAGATAATTTTTACGTTTTCGTTTTTGCATTGTGTACAAAGACTTGATAGTGTGTTTTACTCTTTGTAAGACAGCTGATTGCATAAAAACTCACAAAATGCGTTAGTCTCTGCCACAAATGTTACCATCCGACAGTCATTTTTAGTGGCCCGACGTTTTCTCTTAGTCCATAGACTCACTTTCTCCGACGGTTGTTGTTTGTGGTGAAATTACCATAATGTTCATTGATCAAAGTGTAGTAGAAGTTACAAGAGTAAGTTTGGATTCTCGGTTTTGAGTGACAAATATGAAGTTGAAAGCTTCAAGGTTCTAGAGAGAGAATGGAGAATCAGCTCCCTTGCTCGGCGTGCCTTTGGTTCCCTTTTATAGCTAAGATACCTCGGACGACCTTGTTGACCTGTCGAGTTAGCCATAATCACATATGGTCGTAGCATGTGAGTACTTGACTATGACATCATTGCTACTGTGTGTGTTCGCCGAGCTATTGAGTGATAAGTCTATTCCTGCAACATTGACTGCTTACTGAACGGCTATATCTATTTAGGAGGTAGGTGAGTGATTCTGTCACACATCGTTGCAGACAGGCTGAATAGGGTGTGACTTTCTGCACAACATGCGCCACGGTAGCCACGTGTATGCGTCGTGCGCCGTGGAAGCCTTCATGTGCGTCATGTGTCGCAGAGGTCTTTATGTACGTCATGTGTCATTGTGGTCTTCATGCCATTCATATGATGAA
This sequence comes from Lepidium sativum, assembly GCA_023374145.1. Taxonomy (NCBI): domain Eukaryota; kingdom Viridiplantae; phylum Streptophyta; class Magnoliopsida; order Brassicales; family Brassicaceae; genus Lepidium; species Lepidium sativum. The sequence goes on from JAKUCM010001938.1 coordinate 6,366, forward strand.
GTTGCCTTTGGTTTTCAACCAAGTGTTTAGCGTTGTGGTGTGTCTTTCCCGGCTTGTGGTGGGTTTGTTGAAGTCATATGGGCCGAAACCCCGTGTGTGGCCCACCTCCAACAGTTGGTATGCTAGTTTTTGATGATTTTAAAAACTCGTTTACTAACCATACAAATCACCATGTGATTTTTCATCGTGTTTTGTCTTTACTAAGAAAGTAGTGAGAATTATTTTCTCGTAAGACATTCATCCTAAAATTTTCCTACCTCACTTCGTTGTAGAATTCTTCTAATATGTTTGACCTTAAAAATAAGTAAAATTAGTTACATAGGTAACCAATCAATTTCTTAAATTTTCCTCGTCAGTTACCATATTTCCAGAAATTGGATGTTACAATGACACTCATGTGATAAACAATTTGTCGATAAATCAATATGTTGAATCATTTATTCACTAAACCGAAGAAAATAAATCAATATGTTGAATCAATATGCTTGTGGGTGCTATTCAGACTTTAAAAAGTTTAACTTAAATCTCCTCTTAGACATTGCCAACCTTTCACCAAAAAGCTTCTCTGCACAGCTAAAAAATTCCCATTAAATCCTGTTGACGATCATCATTATAGATTTTGATATACTTGATATGAAATTGTTTCTTGAGCGCTACATTTTTTCTAAGACTTTATGCGTTTACTGACCAAGAGAAAAGGCCCATTCACCTAACCAATGATGGAGGTGAAACACAAATAAGAAGAATGTCTCAGTCATCTCGAAAGGAAGAGAGATCGGTCGAACTATAAAAGGATTCGATTAGATTATCAAGATAAGATGATCTCTGATTCATACTTATCTCTTTCCCTTTTATTGTTCAACTATCAGAATCTAATCGATTCTATCTCTTCAAATCTGAATCTCTATATTCCTTTTATCTTCTTTTTGTTTTATACAATACCAAGAAACAAGATTGATTAAGATGAGTTTACTAATCTTTATGGGCCTTAATACATGATGAATAAATTTTCTAAGGCCCAAATCAATTTCACATTTCGATGTAACAAACCCAACAATGTAATCCAACATTGACCACATATGATAACACTTGTATTGGAATTCAACATGACTGATTGATATTATTGGCTAAACTTTTCATAAATGATTAAAAAAATGCTTTCCCTCCTTAACTTGATAAGTTTTGATTTATAACTCAAACTCTAAATCTTATCATGAAGTTTATCTAAAATCGAACTCTTGTGGAAAAATTGCAGAAGTGAATAGTTGACCAAATCCAAAACTCTGATTGTGTACAGATTGACTTGATCCAAATAATCAATCAGGGTTTTATGAATACGTGATTAAAGAAATTATTGGTTTACTAACCGTGATAAATGAAATTAATCTAATTTGATTAATTTTAACGAAACCAAAAATTGTAAACGGCTCTTAGTCTAGTGGTCGGCCACTACAAGAAAACACGCATTTTGCGATGGCAAAAGGCATTGCAAGGTTGTCGCAATAGGGAAAAAAAAACGCCCTTGCGATGGTAACATAAATGTCGCAATTTGCGTGTCGCAAACATATATTCGTAGCATAGACGTCGCAAAGCTTGCGAGGGAAAGAAAATGTCGCAAAGGCCTAGCATAATTCCGTGTCGCAACGGCCTAGCACTCCCTGCGACGCTCTTGCGGTAGCGCGCCCTGCGACTCCCTTGCAAGGACGCGCCCTGCGACGTCCTTGCGGGAGCACTCCCTGCGACGCCCTTGCGGGAGAGCGCCATGCGACTCCCTTGCAAGGGCGCACCATACGACTCCCTTGCGAGAGTATTTCCTGCTACGTCCTTGCGACGCCTTTTATAATTTATTAAAATAAAAAAAATATTTAAAATATTTTAAATTATAAATTAAAATTAAAAAAGTTTTTTTTCAAATTAAAAATATTTTTAATTAAAAAAGATTACAAAAGGTTTTTAAAAAATCAAAAATCGTCTAAGCGATCTAAATTTCCCGACCCGGATCCGGTGTCTTCGTCTTCAGCATTGATCTCGGCAAATGCATCTGCTAGCTCCGGATCCTTCTTGGCGAGTATAAACCACAAACGGTCAGAGGTCGTGATTTTCTTCTTAGCTTTGGCAAGGTCGGTGTTAGTCCGATCCAACTCTTGGGTCTGACGGTCGACAATTTTCCGCAGGTCACTGGTTGCTGCAGATGATTGGGAAAATCCTTCTGGTGAGATACACCGCTCAATCCTGGAGCCAAGAGAACCTGTTCCAAATATTCTCCCTTTTTTACGGGGAGCGATCTAATAAAGGAATAACAATATTAAGTTAGTTTAATATAGCAAAAATATAAGTTAAAAGAAAATTTTAAAATTTAATTTACCTCAGAATAGATCTGGTTCTTTTGCGCCGTAGATAATCCCCCGGATGCTGAGCTTTCCTCACCGCATTCTTGAGTCAATTCCTGCAACTTTGCAGTGACGTCGTTGTAAAGCTTCTCAGATTTTTTGTCAACAAAAACTCCGGCCTTGTTCCGCTTGGTGATGTACAGAGTGCTAAGGATATCAGGGTGCGTATCCCTCGATTCCTTTTGCTCTGAAATTGTAAATTAAGACAATAATTTTTTAAATAAATGTAAATTATATGTAAGAATATTACCAGTTTGCATGCCCGAGCTTTGAATGATGTTCTGCCCGAGCAATGTTTGTGGGGACCGGTCCCATCAGGGTCAGCTAACCGAGCTGCTCGACAGCTTGCGCTTTTCTTCTGAGATTTGGGATCCTCCCAGTAGCGAATCAAGCCTTCCCAGATTGAATCCTTGAACCACTGTGACATTGCCTCGTTGCCCTTCTTCTTCCACTTACTCTTCCATCGACCCACCTGATCGTTCATCCGTCTACGCAAGACCACCTCGAACTCTTTCCGGACTTGACCGGTAATAGAAACTTCATAGTGAAAACAGTGCTACAAAAATGAATTTAAAATTATAAGAATGAAATTTTATAAATCTTATAAACAGTGTAATAAATTAAAATAATGAAATTTTTTTACCGCAAACATTCTGAACCATCTGTCGATGATGTGGATAGGAGTTTGGCTAAAATTAGCATGCGGTTCCTGGAAATCCCGTTCAAAGATTTCTCGAACCGCCGTTGGCAAAATTCCGTCGTCATCGAATCTACATTAGAATATTTTTATATAATATAAACTTACGAATAATAAACGGTAAAATTTGTAAAATAAAAATAAAAGATAATACCACAAAGTCCTCAATTCTCATCCCCGTAGTAGCATCTGGTGTCAGGTACTGTGGCTCACCGGGAGGTGCATGAGCAGTATCAGCAACAGGCGAAAACCCCGGGAGAGATCCATAACTACCACCAGGGGTCAGGGGAACAGATCTAGAACCCGAGCCAGGAGTCGCCGGAGGGTGCTTACCGACATCAGATAGATATCGCGTGTATGGATAATGAGATCTAGACATCTGGCACGAAAAACATGCGGTTACGAATAAGGAGCAATAAACCATGATAATATATAGTTCATTTTTTAAAACGTTTTTAATCCGAACGTAAATTTACAAATTTGTAACACCGTTAACTAAATCCGAAAATTATATAATAAATTAGGAAAAACAAATTTAGTCTGAAATTAAATTTTAAAAATCTAAAAAAGTTATAGAAAAGTGGAAATCTACGGAAAAAATCCAAAAAATTCCGTAATAGTTTCGAAAAATTGTTAGCACTTACCTAATTACGAAATCCGACTAATAAGATCCTAAATCTAAAATTCAATACCTAGATCTAACTAATTCCATCCTAGATCTAAAATTTTAACAATTGATGAAAAGAAAAAAAAATGGCTTACATTGATTGTGATGCGCCGGAGAAGGAGGAGGCGATGCTCATCGGCGGAGGCGTGCTCGGGCGGCGTGCGATTCTCGGTTCCGGCGGTGCGGCGGCGAGATCCCGGCGGAAGGTGGAGAGAGAGAGAGAGAGAGAGAGAGAGAGAGAGAGATAGAAAGAGAAGAAGAGAAGATGGGAAGGAGAGAAAGAGAGGAAGAGGGAAAGAGAGGAGGAGGAGGAGGAGGGTGTTTGGGCGGCGGGGTTTAGAGAGGAGGAGCGAGGTCGCCGGAGAAGAAGAAAAGAGAGAAGAGAGAGGAAGAATCGTGGAAAAGAACATGAAATTTGGGATTTAATTCGGGGCGCCGTCGCAAGGGACTCGCAGGACACGCGATAGCCTTGCGACGTCTCTAGGGTTTTAAACCATTGCTACTCGCTTGCGACATCTCGGGTCCGGATCGCAAGGATGTCGCAAGGATGTCGCAAAATTGCAACAACCTTGCGACATCCGGTTCCGAGATGTCGCAAAAGAGTAGCAAGTTAAAATTTGAAAAACTTGCTACTAACTTGCGACATCCAGACCCGAGATGTCGCAAGGGAGTAGCAAGATTAAATTTTTGGAAAATCTTGCTATGCCCTTGCGACATCTCGGGTCTGGATGTCGCAAGTGACTAGCAATTTTGCGATATCCTTGCGACATCCTGACCCGAGATGTCGCAAGGGCATAGCAAGTTTTATAAAAAAAAAAAATTTAAACAAGAAAATGTTTTAACAATTACAATGAGATAGTAAGTGACAGTAATGGAAAGTTGTCTCTAAAATCTTATTAAATTTTCAGTTATTCTTCATCGGTGTCTTCCTCTTCTTCTGTGTCTTCCTCAAATTCGTTGAACTCTTCAGAATCTTCATGCTCTTCGGTTGTATCATTAAGGACAATGTCTTCTACTTCTTGTTGTGCGTGTATGATTTGTTCTGTCGACTCAACAGCTATAGCAAGTTCTGATGATCTTTCTTGTTGCATTACCACATCATCTGCTTCTACCATTATACGACCTCTTGGATTCACTTTTATAACAGAAAACCACTTCTCACGCCTTTGCCTTATACGAGGATATGGTATAAAACACACTTGTTCTGCCTGACATGCTAGAATAAACGAGTCAAACTTAGAATACGTCAGGTTTCCATTAACGTATGTTACCCCTAAGTTATTAGAGCGGACTCCTCGACCGGACCCGTCGTATTGTACCAATGACATTGGAACAATACGCATCACAATCCAAGTACTCCAGGAAATGTGACTTCTATAATTTTGTTCAAAATGCCGTAAAAGTCAGTTTCACCAGGAACATGAATCCCGTAATTTGGCGTTGATCGATTGGAACCATGTTCGTACGTGTGGAAAGTATAGCCGCGAGTGAAATACATTGGAGCCGTTACGATTCTGGCAATAGGATAATCAACAAGCTCATGCAAACATAAAGGCATAGGTTTGTTAGAACATCCGTTCTTAACCTACAAAATAAAAATTTATAATTTTGCAGAAATGATTTTTGAAAATGTTTATATATTTAATATAAATTATACTTACATAGTACTTTAGCCAACCAGCGAAATCACGTTCTTTGTATGTGTCATATTCTGTTTCTTGCAAGTTGGGAAAGACTTCCCGTTTCTGGTTGTCAAACTCACTGCAGATAAAGCACGTATGAATTATGTGTACATCAATAAATAAATTAATAAAATATTTTATCAAAATACCTCTCAAATGGCACTACGTCTTCACAATTTCGCAGTATGTAAGTGTGAGCTACACGAGAGTACGTGTGATTTTCCCAATACTCTTCCTTTAATTTTCCACCAAGTCGCCCGACCTGCCGAAATATTTCAGGAACCGCAATGGCATATGATGTTGCAACCCCTACATCGTCGTATCATCCGACTTGGGTTCATTTACTTTGAACGGCTAGACTAAAGTAATACGATGTGAAATGTGATGTTTCCTCAATTAGACTTTCTGCAACAATCGATCCTTCCACTTTTGCTTGGTTTTTAACTTTCCTTTTAAGATGGCCCATGAATCTCTCGAACGGGTACATCCATCTAAATTGTACGGGCCCACCGAGGGCAGCTTCGAGTGGTAGGTGGATTGTAAAATGTTCCATCACGTCAAAAAATGCAGGAGGAAAGATCTTTTCCAAATTACAAAGCAACAATGGAATGTTACGAGAGTTCCCAAAAGATACTCTTCTTGTGCCAATTGTGAGATTCACCATATCCGTCAGGCATGTTTCCTACAACGTGCCAATTAGCCCCACGTTCACATGTTTCTCGAGCACCATAATGATCTATTTGCTCCAACAATTCACTGCCTGACATGTGTGTTGGTGGAGGAACACGCACAACCTTATTTTTCTTGAACAATTTCTTGTTCCTTCTATATGGATGATGCACAAAAACCGACGATGACAGTCAAAACAACATGATTTCTTCCCATGCTTTAATTGAAATGCATCTGATCAACCCATACAATATGGACAAGATAACCTTCCATGGGTCGTTCATCCTGATAACATACCATACGCTGGGAAGTCACTTATTGTCCACAACAAAACAGTGCGCATGTTGAAATTCTACTTTTGCGCGTAATCGAATGTGCATATACCGCTATACCATAACTGCTTAAGCTCGTGTATCAGAGGTTGCAAGAACACATCGAGGGAACGCTTCGGATGACTAGGACTTGGCACTAGAATAGTCATAAACAAAAATTCTCTTCTCATGCAAATATCCGGTGGAAGATTATATGATGTCAATATGACAAGCCATAGAGAATATTGTCTACGAGATAAACCAAATGAGCTAAATCCATCAGTGCATAAACCTAGATATACATTCCTTGACTCTTTAGCAAAGTTAGAATGTACCGTTTGAAAATATTTCCACGCCTTTGCATCTGAAGGATGTGTAACATCCCCATCATTTACTTTAGGTTCATCATGCCATCTCATTGCAGATGCGGTCCTCTCCGATTGATATAATCGTTTCAACCTATCAGTGATTGGAAGGTACCACATACGTTTGTATGGGATACGCGTCCTTCTGTTCGTTGCACGGTATCTTGACTTTCCACAAAAACGGCATTCCTGCAGCTTATCATCATCTTTCCAAAAAATCATGCAATTTTCACTACAAACATCTATCATTTCAGATGGTAATCCTAGACCCGCAACCACTTTCTGCATTTCAAAATAACTCGCAGCAAAATTATTATCTTCCGGCAAATACTCTTTAAACAAATCAGCAAATTGATTCATACTTCTCTCACTTATGTTTCATTCACTTTTAATAGACATTAGCCTAGATGCTAATGATAGTTTAGATAGACCATCTCTACATCCCTCATAGATGAGTTGATTAGCAGCATCTAGCATATCATAAAATTGTTTTGTTCTTCCGTAATATTTTCAACAACACCAGGAAAATACCCATGATATGCATCCGTAACCATATCATGTGACATATTTCCTTGTAGATGAGCGTAGTTTTCAAACATACTACCACCATAGTTGTTATTAGCATATTCTTGACTCCCTAGATCATTACCACGAGCACCCATATTACTACTTTCACCACCCATACTATATCCTTCCCCATGCAAAAACGAGACATAATAGTTTGGAGTAAATCCTCTATTATAAACGTGTCTTTTTACCATATCGATATTCAAATATTTCTTGTTCCCCGCACTTTAAACATGGACAAAAAATGTTACCATCATTTGGAGTATGTGGGTTATTTGCCGCCTTATTTATAAATGCCCGCAACCCATCTCAGAACTCCTTCGTCACTTCTCCACTCTCCATATCCCTTCTGTTATACATCCATCGTCGTAAAGTAAACACTTCATGTTCCGACGTCATTATTTCCCGAAACGTAATTTATTTGAATTTTTTTGCAAACACGAATTTCTCTCACTAGATTCTCTCTCTTATTAATTCTTGTTTTCTGTCAATATACATTGTCATGTGGGGGATATTTATAGGGAAATTCAAAAGGTGTGCTACGGATTTGCGATGTCGCGAAAGGCACACGCAAAAACCACGCAAATATGTAGCAAACCTGCGATGGAGAACCTGTCTCGCGACAACGTCGCAAGTTTGCAATGGCTTTGCGATATATATATTGGCCTCACATAAGTGTCGCAAAGGACTCGCAAGTACATCGCAAACTTGCGACGTTTTTTTCGGCATCGCAAGTTTGCTAGGATATTGCGATGCACACTTTGGCCTCGCATGGATGTCGCAATGGCAAAGCATTTTTGCGACACCATTTTGGCATCGCAAATTTCCCTAGCAAATCACATGTTTTCTTGTAGTGGGCAGTCCACTTAAGGCAGCTCATTTGTATAACTAGGGATCGAGTCCCCCGCCTACATTATGTAGGAATTTGGCTATTGGGCCGGCCAGTTGTAGTCCAATTAATCTGCCGGAAGATGGATTCTGTTTGACTTTCTTGGATTAGTGTTAGATAGGGGTACTACTATTTCTTAACAATGAGATGAGGCAATCTATGAAGGAAAGTAAAAAAAACGAAACTTAACCGTCTTTTTTTATTTTTTTATGTCAGACCAATCATTTCTTTAAAAGATTCTGTACTAGACGATTTTTCTATTTTTTTTATTTCATATTTCCACTTAAAATATAAAAAGAAAATATATCTATTTTTTTATAGAATTGTGATTAGAATATGAATACAAATGTAAAATAAAAAATGATATAGAATTCTATAGAAAAAATAAAAAATCTTATAAGCTAGTAATACCATTTGATTATATTGACAATTTTAAAAAACTGATCATACTATGATCATAGTATGATGGCGGTTGAGCAAGTATGCCCCCATCGTCTAGTGGTTCAGGACATCTCTCTTTCAAGGAGGCAGCGGGGATTCGACTTCCCCTGGGGGTAGGGTACTACGAAAGGAAGTTGATCATGGATTATCCATAAAGTTAGAATAGATTCTTCCTGGGTCGATGCCCGAGCGGTTAATGGGGACGGACTGTAAATTCGTTGGCAATATGTCTACGCTGGTTCAAATCCAGCTCGGCCCAATAATTCGCTGTCTGCATAACCTTTTATGTTTTGCATATCATTAATGACAGATAAGGGTAAGAAAAAAAGTAAAATTTCAGGGGATATTGATATTTCGACTTCACTTTTTTCTTTATTTCTTGTGTCTAGTTACTTTTGAGTTTCCATAAAAAATGCCGATCTTGATCTTGCTAAGGATCCCGATATGGATCCTTTAAATATAAACTTTAATGAACAGAGGCGAGAAAATAATCTTTTTTTTTACAAAAAAAAATAGATTATCAATCGATTTGATAAGAATGCAAGGATTACCTGTAATCCGTCTTGCTATCACTAAAGTGATATCCATATAGATATCAATATATCACTTGTGACTTTCTTTGTTACAAAACAATAATTTGAATCTAAAACTGAAATGATTAAAATGAAATCATAAGAAGGAATATGTAAGCTACCCACTTGATTTCCATGGGACTGTAGTTCAA
>JAKUCM010001939.1:0-19238 GCA_023374145.1 Lepidium sativum
GTTATGAGTCACAAGACGAGTGTGAGGAGGAACCGGCTGACCCAACTCCTCAAATTGAGTATCCTGACATGGGAGAGTCCCTCATGATACGTCGAGTCCTTAGCACCAATGCGGACAACGAGGAGTTGATGCAACAGGAAAACATCTTCCACACCCGTTGTACTATCAACACTAAGGTATGTAACTTGATCATTGATGGTGGTTCTTCTACTAACATGACAAGTAGGTACATGGTCGACAAGCTGAAGCTTCCACGCATCAAGCACCCGTAACCGTACAAGCTGTGATGGTTGAATGACAAGTCTGAAGTAAGTGTGGACGAGCAAGTCACCATCCCATTCAGTGTTGGCCGATACCACGATCAAGTGGTCTGCAACGTGGTTCCAATGCAAGCAAGCCACCTCCTTTTGGGACGTCCATGGAAATTCGACCGTGAAGTGCAACACGACAGACGGACCAACTTATACACCCTCGTGCACGAGAAGAAAAAGTATACGCTGGCCCCGCTTACACCGACCCAAGTTCGTGAACTTAAAGCGGAACAATCCAAGGAAACCGCGGTAAAACATTCCAATTTTTATGTTTCATCCCGCACAGTCTCTAAGACCATTGAAGACATTAGACAAGTGTTGCTCATGGTCTTTAAGGATTGTTTAGTTGCAGGAACAAAAGATGTAGAATTACCGGTCGAAGTCTCTCAACTTTTGAACCAGTTGAGGATGTTTTTCCAGAAGACATCCCACCCGGACTACCCACCCATTCGAGGGATAGATCATCAAATCAATTTAGTCCCCGGAGCACCCTTACCCAACCCGGAAGAGTCGCGAGAACTATAGAAACAAGTTCGAGACTTGATGGACAAGGGTTACATCCGAGAATCCCTAAGTCTTTGCGTTGTACCGGTATTATTGGTGCCCAAGAAGGACAGAGCATGGAGAATGTGTGTGGATTATCGATCTATCAACAACATCACTGTTAAGTACTGACATCCGATCCCACGTTTGGATGATATGCTAGATGAGCTTAGTGGCGCCTCCATCTTTTCCAAGATAGATCTTAAAAGCGGATATCATCAAGTGAGGATGAAAGAAGGCGATGAATGGAAAACCACCTTCAAGACCAAGCAAGGCCTTTACGAATGGCTTGTCATGTTATTTGGTCTCACCAATGCGCCTAGTACCTTTCATGCGGCTCATGAACCAGGTTTTGCATTCCTTTATCTCTAAGTTTGTGGTTATATACTTTGATGACATTCTTATTTATAGATAAACCCTATACGATCATGTGATGCATCTCGAGATGGTATTGGACACTCTTCGCAAGGAAGAATTGTTTGCCAATCTCAAGAAGTGTACATTTTGCACTAATGAAGTAGTGTTTTTAGGCTTTATTGTGAGCTTTACAGGTTTACGAGTTGATCAAGACAAGATCAAGGCCATTCAAAAGTGGCCAACACCTAGTACCATCGGACACGGCCGTAGCTTTCACGGATTGATAAGTTTTTATAGGAGATTTGTCCGCGACTTTAGCACCGTGGTTGCACTCCTCACAGTAGTCATCAAGAAGGATGTAGCCTTCCATTGGGGATCTACACAAGAAACCGCCTTTCAAGAGCTCAAGGACCGCTTAACACAAGCTCCGGTATTGATTTTACCCAGCTTTGATATAACTTTTGAAGTTGAGTGTGATGCATTAAGAGTAGGTATTGGCGATGTGCTAACCCAAGGGAAGAGGCCCGTGGCATTCTTTAGCGATAAACCGAATGGAGCCACACTAAATTATCCAACATACGACAAAGAGCTTTACGCGCTGGTTCGCTCATTGGAGACTTGGCGGCACTACCTTTTGGCCAAGGAATTTGTGATCCACACGGATCATGAGACGCTGAAACATCTAAATGGCCAAACCAATCTCAAGAAGAGACGTGCTCACTGGCTCGAGTTTATAGAGACCTTTCCATACATCATCAAGTACAAGAAGGGCAAGGAGAACATAGTAGCGAATGCACTTTCAAGGAGACACATTCTCATCTCGACAATGGAAGCTAAGGTATTAGGATTTGAGTCAATTAAGTCTCAATATGCTGAAGATGCAAATTTCAAGGATATCCACGAAGCTTGCGGCTAAGGAGTCTATGGAGACTTCTATATTCACGACGAGTTCATCTTTAAGAAGCGTCGGTTGTGCATACCGCAAAGATCACTACGAGAAATGCTAGTGACGGAAGCTCATGGAAGAGGACTTATGGGGCACTTTGCCGTGAAGAAGACCTTAAGCATGCTCAAGGAACACTTCTTCTGGCCGCACATGAAACGCGATGTCATCAAACAATGCAAGCGTTGCATAGCATGTCTCACGGCAAAATCCAGGTCACATCCTCATGGATTATACATGCCATTACCTATCTCTAACGCCCCTTGGGTATATTTGTCTATGGATTTTATTGTACCCAAGTATCAAAAGAAGGATACTATCTTGGTTGTGGTGGATAGACTTTCCAATATGGCACATTTCACTCCATGTGAAAAGGGCCATGACGCGTCTCAAATAGCGACCCTCTTCATGCGAGACATTGTACAACTACATGGACTGCCCTGTACCATTGTATCTGACCGCGACCCAAAGTTCCTCGGTTATTTTTGGCACACATTGTGGAGAAAACTCGGAACCAAGTTGCTATACTCCACATCATACCATCCTCAGACGGACATACAAACCAAAGTTGTTATTAGAGCAGTTGTTGGCACCAACATGAGGAGCTGGCCCAAAGCATTGCCATATATAGAATTTGCTTATAACCGTGTTGTTCATTCTACCACTAACCGTTCACCTTTTGAAGTTGTGTATGGTTTTCAGCATTTGTCTCCTTTAGATCTCAAGCCGCTGGCCCCACCGGAGATAATCAACCAAGACAGCAATGCCAAAGTTGAGTATGTCTGCAAGTTGCATGAAGACATCAAGGCCACCATCGAGAAGCAAACGGCCAAGTACAAAGCACACACGGACAAAAGACGTAGATAAGTCATCTTTCAACCCGGAGATTGGGTTTGAATGCACCTAAGGACTGAAAGGTTTCCTAAGGAACGGAAACAGAACAAGAAGCTGGCACCACGAGGAAATGGACCGTTCAAAGTACTAGAACGCATCAACAACAATGCCTACCACATTGACCTACCTGACCATATTAAGGTACATCTTGTGTTCAACGTTTCAGACCTTACGCTTTATGATGCAGCAGAAATCCGATACCGGATCGTTCTCAAGGGGGAGGGAATGATGAGGCCATCGACCATAGCCTCCTGATCATCACAGCCATCCAGCGCATTCCAACCATCCGGCACGGGCCAGACACCCGAAGCAAGATCAAGGCCATCTGAGACAAGTTCATCGACTCCATCGGCACGCTATTCAACCTGATCGAGCCCATAGCCGAGACGGACTTAACCCAGCTCAAGCCGCCCCAAGAAGACGAGGTTCTTACATCTTTGATCGCGGAAAGCTCTACACTGACAAGAAATGTAACTCTATCCGCGGCCTACACCGAAGACCGCACGCATGTGACCTGCTGATTGGCCCAAGTACGTATGTGTTTTACCGTTTCTATGATTGCAGGTACGATCACGGCTCCACCTCCTTAAGCCCGTGATAGTGTCTAGGTTCGTTCGGTCCAAAAACCTTGTACAGTTGTCGACATTGTGTCAACATACTTGCCATCTTTGGACCATATTTATTGTTTTGATTTTTTTTCCCTTTCCTTTGATCTCGTCTTTATGTTGCGGGATTCTTGTTTCCTTTTTGTTTGATTTCGTCTTTATGTTTGCAGATTTTGTTATTGTTACCCATTGAAGGCCCCCAGCCATCGAACCATTATATAAGGTTCCTTTGTGGCATTTGTTCATTTCAGCTTTGAATTAATAAAGATAAATGTTTTCTTTCTAGCACAGCCGTCTTATTAGAAAAAGGTATGAAATGACTTGATTAAAAGAGGAACTTTCCTTTGTGAATATTTACTTGCCTTTACCTTTCTTTTTTTTTGAGGATTCGAGACGAGAGACGAGTTCATCCTTGTGAGGATTCCAAGGCTTGAACAGATTCGAGATTATCAAGGGATTCACCATTATCCTTTGTGGTTCTCACTTCAGTTCCACCCAATTCCATCTTTTCGAAAGTTCGGAGTCACCAAAATCGGACGGGAGAAAAGCCCTCACTACCGAGGCTCCTATCATAGGACATCTCCAATAGAGGCTTTTAAGTGAAGTTCTTAGCATTTGTTGACTTTTAATTAAAGCAAAAATGGGTAGAAATGTTAAGAACCGGCTCTTAATTAAGAGATTTTAGAACTTTTAAAAATTGATGATATGTCAAATTTTTATTGGTGAATTGGTTTTGGACGAAAAAAATGCGACTAATTATATTCTTCTCACTTTTTGTTGTGCCAAATTTTTTTTATTTCTCTCCTCTGATGGCCATTGAACGCAACATCTCCTCATTTGCCCGTAAAACCTGCATAAATATTCATCTCAAGGATGAGCATCGGAGGCAGTGGGTCTGCATATTGGATTATCGCATTCACCATCGGAGGCAGTAATTTGTCTGAATATTCTTTGGAGCTTTGTAAGATTTCCAACAGCTCCCCTTAAGCTTCTTCATTACACAACAAAAGTGGTTTCTGGGTAAGTAAGTATTGGGATTATTCATCATGTTCTCATGTGATCACTTTTTCAGTGTCTTAATTACATACAAACAAACGAAATTTGTCATGTCGGTTGCCATAATTGGTTTATCATCCAAGGTTTAAGTTAAATATCACTGTAAATTTTGAATTTATTCTGATTCAGAATCTTTGCATTCTACTTCTCATAAAGAAAAGCTCTAAAGTGACGTATCCTTTTTTGTTTTTTTTTCGTGACAATCATTTAAAGATTCTGAATCTTAAAGGTTTTTTCTTTGCAGTTGATGTTTGCATTAATTCACAAGAAAGAAAAAGTTGTGATCTCAAACTTATAATTGGTTAATTCATTGCTTTATCATGTATAGAGATAATTTACTGATTTTTCTTCTTTTTACTGGGATTTTCTGTTCTGAAGGAGATTTAAATGTACATACTGACAAGTTTTTGCATTGACAATGATGGTTTATGAAGAGTGATTGCACTTGTGAATGAGTTTGATGTGTCATTCAAATGATATATATTAGGAAGAAGCATTTAATGAATGCATCCGGAAACCACTCGAAATGATGTGTCGTGGGAATACTTCTTTCTTTCTCAAGCAATGCTAATTGAAAATGGAATATGATAAACAACAACTCAAAATTAACCAAGAATTACGTTTTATTAAGAACTTCTCTTTTACAAAGACAATTCTACTGATCAATTACTATTGCAAGCGATTGATCCAAAACTACTTCTAAGAATCGATAACCAATATCAAATGAATTAAAAAGCCTATCTCAGACTCCTACTCCTAAGTTCCTAAGAAGCATGGTTTACAATCGAGATCTCTTTTATAGATGAAGAGCTCTTTAGTTTGTTTCTAGTTTTTCGGACTATCACTAAATCCTCTTCAATTCGAATATGCTGATAAGATTCCTTCTTGATAATCCTTATCACACATTCGAATTTCAAGTTTCAAACTTCTTCTGATCCACGTGCTTCTCGCTTGTCTTCAACCACACGAGCCACGTGATCTTTAACCAACTTCAATCTCCCCCTTTTTGACTTGAGTTGATACTAAGCTCAAACCTGCAACTTTCAAACACTTGACAGTACTTGTTGTTTCCAACAACAGTATAACAATTAAACACACATCAGACATAGCACTCTAATCAAATAGATCATGAATCCATGTTCATATTACAAACCCAAAACAATGTAAAGTGTTATCAAAGAGACGATAACAACCGATTAAAGACCAAAAGTTTTATCAGCCGATTGAGAAAATGAAATGCCACAGATTGGCAAAAAATATATCGAGCTAAACAATAGCTCCCCCTAAATGATTTCTTTCTCCCCCTCAATCAGACACATCAACAATTTCTTGCTCCAACTCCTGAACCTTTACTCCCCCTGCTTAATATCACACAAGTCAAAAATTGGTTTTATCATTAACGGACAGAGTAAAAGAACTAACCTTTGAGTGCATTCTTGCACAGATGTGTGATCTCTTCAGACATCACAAGAATCGTTTCCAGCAGCTCCTTGGTCGTATACGCTTCCTCCGTCACTGATGCTTTCACTTTTCCTTTCTGCTTGTGGGCTTTTACCCTCTCACTTGATATAGAGGCAAAAGGTGCAGGCACTTCATGTTGATTAGCAAGCAGACGAGTGAGTAGTGATGGATATGGCAAGTAGAGCTTTGATTTGGAGTCTCTTGTAGAGGCGGCTACCTTCTTGATCTGGCTAAAGATCACTTTGCCAATATTCAACGGGGTTCTGGTTCCAATCTTGTATGCAAGTTGTAACCTTCACGGACTGACATACCCTTCATTTGATGTTGGAAGCCAATTCGTACAACAAAACGTGTACAGTTGAGAGTAAAGCTTCCCCAGATGAGCTTTCTTTACTCTGTTGAGATTCTTGATTACTCCTTCTGTTACCGTTTCAGCTATGTCCTCAGACAGAACACCTTCAAGCTTTTGAGGGTTTGAACGATCAACCACATCTGGTGACCCTAACACCTCATTGATCTTCTCAGCCGAGATCACATACTTATGTCCCCTCAATAATACAGTCCAGGATTCACTTTCTTGCTCATAATACGGCATGTTTGCCCAGAGTTCAAATAGGACATCAGTTGAGTAATCTACTACAGATTCTAATTACTCAAACAGTCCTACATCCTTAAGTAACTGGACTAAATCTACTCCACTATGAATCGCAGTTCGTAATTGAATAAAACGATTGAAAGAAAGAGGTTTAGTAAACAGATCAGCTAGTTGATATTCAGTGCTCACATGTTTGAGACCATATAGAGATTTGTTTAGCCTGTATACATGATTCGGATGCTTAGATTCCTCAAAGCCTTTTGGCTGCTCCACATATACATCTTCTTGTAGATTCTCGTTCAAAAAGGCACTCTTGATATCCATCTGATACAGCTTTAAATCCATTTTCCACGCCATTCCAAACAGAAACCGAATCGATTCCAAACGGGCTACTGGTGCGAATGTTTCATCGAAGTCAACTCCTTTCACTTGTGAGTAACCTTGCGCAACCAGTCGAGACTTATTTTTGACAAAATTTCCATCCTTGTCTATCTTGTTTTTGAAGATTCACTTTGTTCCAACTACATTTACGTTGTCAGGTCGTGGTACTAGTATCCATACATTCAGCCTTGAGAAATTTTATAGTTCTTCTTGCATAGATGAAATCCAGAAGTCATCTCTTAGCGCCTCTTTGTATGTCTTAGGCTCAATTTTTGATACAAAGCAGACATTTTTGACTACATCTACAAGACTTCGATGATGTGTCATGAACGAGCTAAAACTCGTGATCGTACTCCCAGCAAGTTGCTTAAAGTCAATTTGCTTCCCGCGTGTAACTCTTCCCCCCTTAATCTCTCCTATAACATCTGTGGAGGACTGATTCCTATGCACTTGTTGAATGATTACTGTAGTGGTTTCCCTTATGGGCACGTCCCGAACCTCTGATTCTGTATCAGAGTTCCGATTACTTCCACTAAGATCATCAAGTGATTGAATTGTCAAGCGGAATGTAGATGAGTCATCAAAGACAACATTCATTGTCTCTTGTACCGTGGATGTTCGTCTGTTGTAAACTCGGAATGCTGTACTAGATCCTGAATACCCGAAGAACACCCCCTCGTCACTGCGCGAGTCAAATTTTCCCAAATGATCTTTAGCATTGAGTATATAACAAATACACCCGAACACATGAAAATAATGAACCGTCGGTGTTTTTCCTTTCCACAGCTCATAAGACGTTTTGATCGTTCTTTTTCGTACATACACCCTATTAATAATGTAGCATGTTGTGTTGACAGCTTAAGCTCAAAGCGATTTCGGTACATTACTTCCGTACAACATCGCCCTCGCCATCTCTTGCAAGGTTTTGTTCTTCCTCTCCACTACTCCATTCTGTTGCGGTGTCCTTGGAGCTGAGAACTGATGAGCAATTCCATGTTTCGAACAAAATTTCTTGAAGATGTCATTCTCAAATTTTCCTCCATGATCACTACGAATATGTTTAATACCTTCGCGTTCATTTTTCAACTGAAGCGCTAGAAATCGAAAGCTTTCAAATGTATCACTTTTCTCTCTAATGAATCTGACCCATGTGTATCGACTATAATCATCGATAATCACCAGAATATACCTTTTTCCTGCCAAGCTTTCAACCTGAATGGGACCCATTAGATCCATATGCACAAGCTCAAGCGCGTTCTTGGACCTTACATGTGGTACAAATTTGTGTTTTGTTTTTACTTGTTTTCATGAGCTACACGGGCCACATACAAACTCATGGTTTGCTTTAAGCTTAGGTAATCCTCTGATAATTTCCTTAGAGGCTAGTTCTGCCATTGTCTTGAAGTTCATGTGTCCATGTCTTTGATGCCAGATCTAAGTTTCACTCTCTGATCTAGATGTCATGCATTGAGTACCTGGAACCCACATATAGCAATCATTTGTCGTTCGAACACCTTCCAGATGGACTGATCCTCGATTGTCGAATGCTCGACACGTTGTCTTTGTGAAGGTAACATCTAGTCCCGTATCACAGAGTTGACTAATGTTAATTAGGTTGGCTTTCAATCCATCGACTAGGTACATGTCTGTTAACCTCGAATCCATAGCATTTTCGGTCTGTCCTTTGGCCCAGATTTTTCCTTTAGTTCCATCACCAAATGTTACTTTGCCAACTTTAACATTCTCAAGCCCTTGCAATGTTCCTTCTTCTCCTGTCATATGCTTTGAGCAACCGCTGTAAAAATACCATGTTCCTTTAGCAGTCTTACCATCCAGTTGACTCTCAGCTGTAAACGCAACCCTACTGTAGAGATCCATCTTTTTTATCCACATATGTTGCTTGTTTTCTCCATTATAAGTGGAATTTTGTTGTCTCCATATTCGCTGAATCTGTTGATACCATTGACGACATTGAAACTTCATGTGGCCTTGTTTTCCGCAAAAGCAGCAGCTCATCGTTTTCCTCCACCTTGATTGGGTGTAAACATGTGTCTGTCTCTCCCAACCAAGACCTGAACTTGATTGTGTCACATTTCCATGCTGATCATGACTTTCCTTTTGACCTTGGTTGACGTTAGCAGATCTATTTGATGCTCGAACAAATTTGTTTTCGCCAACAGCGGCTCCTTTGTAGCCGAGACCTTGATTTTCCTTGTCAGTTCTTCCAATAGTAAGTAGATAGTCAAGGTCTTTGGTTCCTTTGGACAGCATTCTAATCTGTTTCATTTGTTCAAACAGTCGTCATTCAAGTTCAGAGTTCATGGTCTTTGTGTCCGTCAGTTCCTTCTCAGCATTGGTTAGTTGATTTGCAATCAACTGTTTCTCTGATTTCAATCGCGTGTTTTCTTCCTTTGTGTCAACAAGCGATTTGACAAGGAGCTTGATCTGGTCTTCAGGAGGAATATCAAGTTCGTCTTCAGAGTATGTTTCTAACGTATCTCTTTCAGAGTTTCCCAAGGGTGGTAGATCATCCCCTTGATCACTGTCAACTATTAGATTCTCCTGACTTGCAATCGTTAGGCCACCTGTTTGATCGATATTCTCTTCCTCATGTTATTCTACGTTAACAATACCGAGTCGAGCTGCAAAGTGATTTAATATGTCACCATCATCATCATTTTCAGAGTCAGAGTCACTCAGTGACGCAATAGCAGACTTTCCGTTCATCCGAGTGGTACATTCGTTTTTAGTGTGCCCATATCCTTTACATTCACAACACTGAATTGTCATTTTCCTTTTGACGGTGGGACATTCAGCCCTGAAATGTCCGTATCCTTGACACTCGAGACACTGCTTATCAGCTTTGTGATTATCTTTGTCTGGCGACAACTTGACAGATGCTTGATACTCTCTTCTTTATCCTCTCTCAGCTTTTCTCAAAAATTGTTTGACTATTATACCAACTTTTTCTTCCAGGTCATCAGATGTCTCTTTCTCACTTGATTCTTTCTTAGTGACCAGAGCTACACTCTTGCCTTTGTTGGTCAGTTTGGGAGCTAGCTGCAATTCATATGCTTGCATCATTCCTACCACTTGATCAAACTTAAGTGTATCCGAGTTTTGAGATACTTCAATTGCTGACCTATGCCCGTGAAATTTTGAAAGAAGACATCTCAGAAATTTTTTAAACCAATTTTTTTATCTTTGTACATCTTTCCTAGAATCAGGGCTTCATGTCCAAGTGATGATAGTTTACTGCTGAACTCGGCAATAGGCTCCTCCTCTTGCATGGTCAAGTTTTCAAACTGAGATGCAAGAATGTCAATATGCGTTCGTTTTACACTGGTAGTTCCTTCAAATCTGACTTGAAGAATGCCCCATGCTTCTTTAGCACTTGTACACCCTTGTACCCTTTTAAACCGATTGTTGTGAAGTGAACTAAATATTGCTGACAAAGCCTTAGAGTTCCACTTCGCATCAGATTTTTCCTCAACCGTCCATTGTCTCCTTGGTTTAGGCTTGAGTGTACCATCTTCATCTCTGATCGTTGGAGGTTCTCATCCCTCTTCAACTGCAAGCCATGCATCTGAATATATTCCCTGGATGTTATGTGTCATCTGGACTTTCCAATGCCCGTAGTTCTCAGGATCCAGGTTTAGAGTTTTTGCAACTACAACCAGTTGTTGTTGTGGATTTTCCATTTTGTTCTCCAGGATCAAACACCTGAAACACTCAACAAAGTTATGCGGTGACCCGCTCTGATACCAATTGAAAATGGAATATGATAAGCAACAACTCAAACTTAACCAAGAATTACGTTTTATTAAGAACTTCTCTTTTACAAAGACAATTCTACTGATCAATTACTATTGCAAGCGATTGATCCAAAACAACTTCTAAGAATCGATAACCTAGATCAAATCAATTAACAAGCCTATCTCAAAATTCTACTCCTAAGTTCCCGAGAAGCTTGGTTTACAATCGAGATCTCTTTTATAGATGAAGAGCTCTTTAGTTTGTTTCCTAGTTTTTTGGACTATAACTAAATCTTCTTCAATTCGAATATGATGATAAGATTCCTTCTTGATAATCCTTATCACACATTCGAATTTCAAGTTTCAAACTTCTTCTGATCCACGTGCTTCTTCAACCACACGAGCCACGTGATCTTTAACCAACTTCAGTAATGGCTTTGTGAATGCAATCTGTCTTGTTGCATCTTGTTATGTTCTTGTAGAGATCATTCTTCAAGCAGTTTTATGGTTCTGTCACCAAGTCATATAACTTCATAAGATTGTTCTGTCACCTTTTCATTTGTGTGATCATATGAAAATAAAGCTGGAATCTCTGGCTCTTCGTCATCTTCTTTTTGCTGCTGAATGTTGGTGGGTAGAATACTTACTTCTGGTTGTCTTTCTTGCGAATAAGCATAAGTTCTTTTGATTTGCACTTGGCAAATTGAACTCTCTTTATCTTTGTCAATGGTTGGCTAGAAAAGGGTTCTCATGATTGCACTACAAGAGAACATGACTTTTACAACTCTCATTTTCGTCCCTAAAGCGTTGTAAAGGTCTTTTACAACGCATTAGGGATGCTACATGGTTCGTCGTGTCTTGCACGTCGTAAGCCATAAAACGTTGTAAAAGTTAACAACGCAATAATAACGTTGTTAAAACGTCGTAAAATAGGAGTTGTAAAAACATTGTAACATTAAGAGGGCATTGTAAACTCGATGGCAAACAATACGTTGTAAGTTGGTTGTAAACTTAGCAAGTAACTTACAACGTATAATTTATAACTAAGTAGAGTCAAAATATTTTACAACATATTAAAGTCGAAATGTGTTACAACGTATTAAGGTCGAAAACTTTACAACTAACTAAAGACGAAAATTTTACAACTATTTAAAGACAAAATTATTTACAACTACTTAAAGACAAAAAATTTACAACTATTTAAAGACGAAACTATTTACAACTACTTAAAGACGAATATTTTACATCGATTTAGGGACTAAATTTTGTTATTTATTTTTTATTAAAATTGTGAAATTTAATTTTTTGTATATTAAATAAAAATATGAAATGAATAAATTAAAATTATAATATAAAACTAAAATATAAAATTAAAATGTTTTTATAAAATTTAAATTACAAATTACAAAATATTTAACGGATTAATTCGTCGAACATGTCAGAGCTACGGTCGTCCTGATCTTCAGCTACTCGCTTGTTCAAATCAACCTCGACATTCTCCGTAGGCCTAATCCCGAGGTTCCGATGTCTAAACTCCAAAGCCGCAGATGCATGTGGATTGCCCGCAACCAAAATATCCATCATGGATTCCATGGTTGCGAATTTCTCATCCGTCGTTTGCTTTAGCGAAGCAATTTCCGTACGAGATTCCTGCAACTGAGTATGGAGTGAGTTTTTGCCTATCCAGTTAGAAGTAACTCTCTGGACATCTTGGGCGGATCCTATGCCAATAATTCGTCCTTTTTTTGTTGGAGCGATCTACAAAAAAGATTTGTCACGAGAAAAATATTATTTAAGTTAAATTATTTAATTTAATACCTGCTTATAAATCGCGTTGATCTCAGGAGCACTCAATTCATCAAGAGTACCGTCGGTGGATTCCTGGGAAAGCTGCGTTTGACGCTCCTGAACCGCAGCTACAACCTGGCTATGTAGCAGCTCACACCCTGGATCGACGAAGACGCCAGATTTCTTCTTATGGGTTGCGGCATACAATTCTGGAAGCGTAAGAATCTGTCCAGTTCTTTCCGCCTAATAAAAATAAATTTTAAATTAAATATTAATTTATGTTAATAAATATTATAAATAAAAAATTTTATTTTAAAAAATACTTACGATTTGTATTGCCACACCCGCCAAAAGGCATTTGGCCCGCAGTGTGCGGCATTGCGACTAGTAAGCCGTCGGGACCAATCGTCTTCCGGGAGGCGGAACACTAAGTAGCTCTCCTCATAGCTGCAGGGTCTACCCAGTAACTCTTTAGTCCATCCCCACACGCGTTGGTCATGAATGTGAGTTTCCCGGCATCTCCCTTCACCTCGCACTCGGTTTTCCAGTCCGAAACTGTGTTAATGAGCCACTTCATGGCTTTGCGGTTGAACTCATGTCGGACAGTCTCGTTGATAGAGACGTCCCAGTTCCAACGTTGCTAGTAGTTAAAGTAATTAATTAATATTTATTATATATTATAGTATGTTGAACAAAAAAAAATTAATGTTAAAAAAAAAATTACCACAAAAATCTTGAACCACGTTATGCGAATGTAATGTGGTGTTGATTTCGAATTTGGAGTCGCCTCTACGAAATAGTTTTTGATGCATTCTGTGATGCTTCATCCCACTTTGCTATCAATACCGAACCTGAAATTTTTTTAATATATATTATTAGTTATTTAATTATAAATGCTTAAAATTAAGTATGTAAATTAAATTAAATATGTACCAATAGGTTCCAGTTGGACGATCGATGTGTAGATGCGGCAAATTCTTGTGGTTTAGTGCCACGAGAATATCTTCATCCCGGTACTGTGCATAAGGTGCATCAGGCGGCACCAAAAGGTCTGGATGGACCGCAGCATTCGTCGGAGGGGGATCTACGGCCACTTCTGGTGCTGGGGAAGTATGCGGTGGTGTATGACTCTGATGATATGACTGCGACTGTGTCTCTGGCACAGCCGAGGAAGTAGAAGACGATGCGGTACCGTGCAGCATGTCTCTATAATGGACACGGCGTGTATGCTTACGGGGTGCCATAATTTGTACCTACAAAAGGATGTTCCGTAAATTAGACATTGGATACTATAAATAATATATAAACCCTAAATTCTAAATTAAAAGGAGAGGAACCCTAGTGACTCGACTGAAAAGGAGAGGAGAGGAGCGCTAGTGGACACGGGGAGGGTTTCGTATCTACTACATAATTTCTAAACAACCTACATAATTTTAAATCCTAAATTTGCCAAAAAAAAATTGTAGAGAGAAGGGAGAGAGGGATACCTTAGAGAGAGATTATGGAATGGGGAATGATGGAATGATGTTGCAAAATTAGTGATATATTTATAGGGAATACGTGGAGTTGTAAAAGGGTTGGGAATTCATGTTACGTTGTAAAAGAGTTGTAAATTTAGGGTCAAATTTACAACGTATTCGATGTAAAGACGTTGGCAAATGTGGATTCAATGCATCGTTACAGTACAATTCATTGAGACGTTATGGTGAATTCAATGGACCGTAACGGTATAGAACAAAACGTCGTAAAGACATTGGCGAATAAAAACGTCGTAAAGACGTTGTTAGTTGCCAACGTCTTTACGACGTTTTCTGAGCAAACATCGTAAAGAGGTTGGCAACTAACAACGTTTTTACGACGTTTTTATTTCCCAACTTGTTAACGACGTTTTGTGCAATACATCAATAATTTATATCATTTATAATATTTATTACCATTGAAAATAATTTATACGATTTATATATTATAAGATTTATAAATTATATATGGTTTATATAAATTATTATAAATTATATAATTTATATCATTTGTAATATTTATATAATTTATACTAATTTATAAGATTTATAAACGTCGTAAAGACGTTGGGGATTAAAAACGTCGTAGAGACGTTGGCATCTAACAAAGTTTTTACGACGTTTCCCAAATTGTTTACGACGTTTTGTGCAATACATCAATGATTTATATCATTTGTAATATTTATTACCATTTATAATAATTTATACAATTTATATATTATAAGATTTATAAATTATATATGGTTTATATAAATTATATAATTTATATCATTTGTAATATTTATATAATTTATACTAATTTATAAGATTTATAAACGTCGTAAAGACGTTGGGGATTAAAAACATCGTAAAGACGTTGTCATCTAACAACGTCTTACGACGTTTTTGTTCCCCAACATCTTTACGACGTTTTTGTTATACCATTTTTTTCCTAAGTGTTTTATACATCATATAAATTATACAAATCTTATAAAATATTATAAATCATATAAATCATATCAACCATATAAACCATATTGCAAAAATGATATAATATTATATATCATATAAATCTTATAATTATATAAATATTACAAATGATATAAATTATTCATGTGTTGCACAAAACGTCGTAAACAAGTTGGGAAATAAAAACGTCGTAAAGACGTTGGCAACTAACGTCTTTACGACGTTTTTATTCCCCAACGTCTTTACGACGTTTTTATGAAATTATTTTTTTCCTAAGTGTTTTTCCCTAAGTGTTTTGCGGAATGTTAGATTGATTTATAAAACTTAGATTGATTAAACTTTGATTGATTTATGAATTTACTATATTCAAATGATTTATAAAAGATTGACATAACGTAAATTACATTAAAATCCTGCAACAGTACATTGTTCTTACATTATAAACTGTAATGTCAATCAGATTCTTCACCGTTACTACCATTTCCACTACTTGGATTATCACTTTCTGCAAACTTGTCACGCTCCTCATCGTCAACATCTTCTTCAGGGAGATCCTCATACTCTCGGTTTTCCGGATCGATAAGAACCACTAGCTCTGTAGCTTGCTCTGGCACTTGTATAGATGAACATGATTCTTTCTGCAGCGGTAAATCTCCACATCCAATAATTCGCCCACGATGTGTTATCTATACAAACATCAATGGTTTCGCACGGCAACTCAAGACTATAGACCAATTTCTGCATCTTATAATATGATTCTGCACAAACATTGTCTTCTGGCAAATACTTTTTGAGCAAGTCAATCCACATATTCATGCATGACTGAGATGAATTACATTCTGTTTTAATATTCATCATCCTAGCTGCCAATAATAATTTAGACAGACCTTCTCTACACCCCTCGTAGAGAGGCTGGTTTGCAGCATCTAGCATGTCATAAAACCTTTTTGCATCTAAATTGGGTGCCTCAGCAACTATAGGTTTATCAGTATTAGTTTCCTGAAATGCGTCTGTGACCATTTCATGCATCATATCATGCTCTACAACCCCAAAAATCTCATTATGATAACCAACATCATGCAAATTACTTGATTCACCTACATTAGCATCAACATTCTTAAAATTACTACTACTTGCTTCATCATTTCCACGACCGTTATCACCTTCCCCATGGTGAAACCAAATTTAATAATGCGGTGTAAACCCTCTATTTAATAGATGATTCCAAACAGTTTCTACTCGGGCAAATTTTGTATTTTTGCATTTCCGACAAGGACAGAACATCTTACCCGATTCAACCGTGATTTCGGTTTGACTAGCCTGGTGCATGAATATTTCTGCCCCATTCATAAACTCCTTTTTCACGATTCCGGCAGCATCTCTATGTATATACATTCACTTCTGTTGCTCGAATATATCTCCACCGAAGGACATTTTTTTGGATTTTTCCACAAAACCATTTTTTCCCCTCTACCACGTTTTTTTTTTTGTTTTTTGATGTTGTGATTAATGAAGAGAGCCTTCCTCCTTATATAGGCAAAAAATTAACGATGATTTTACAACTTCCCGCAAATTACGAGTAAATTACAACACATGTACCTAACCATAAATATCTAATTTGAAATTACGTCCTTAAATAGTTGTAAACTACTTAGTCGTAAAAGAGTTGTAAAGTAGAGACGTTTTAACATCGAAATTTTTAATTTAACAACACCTTTACAACTCCAACTTTAAATTTTATTTAAACCTTTTACGTAACGAGAAAAACGTGTTTACCTACTTTGACTTTCGATGTTAATTCGATGTCAAATATAGAGGTCGTAAAAGAGTTGCAACTTAGGGACTAATTAACAACGAATTGTTTTAGTAATGGGAAAGCGTTGTGAAGGAGTCGTAAAATACCAACTTGTTTACAACGAAAATTTTCGTTGTCTATTTACAACTCCTTTAAGACGAAATCTCAAAACATTGTAAGGAAGTTGCAAATACCTCCCAATTTCACGACGTCCCAAAAACGTTGTAAAAATTGGTCCCTAAACTAATGTTCTTTTGTAGTGTTGGAAGGTCTTAGGTACAAATTTGGCGTGAGAGGAAACCTAGACATCCATAGCAGAATTGAATATGGAAAATCTTAAGCTATTTAATTGTAGTCAAATACCATTTGGTTATCTCTAGGAACAAAGGAAATAAATCTTTCACATTTCCATTATTTTCCAGAGAGAAAATATTACAATTAACATTGATTATCGATTGTATAAAGATATCACATATCTCAACAACTTATATTTGCATATTAATTGCATTCCGTTAAGAACATACGCAAAATCTGTGGAATTAAAAAAAAAAATCCTAAGTTTACAACACAAAAATCTCATCAATTTAGCCGCGGTTTATTACAATTTACAATTGATAAGTCTATGAGCTAAAACAAGTCCAATAATGAAAGAGTGATCAACTTTTGATTCGACCATCATCGTCAAAACATCTTCTCCTAATTCCAAACCATTTTTTGATTGTTTTCTCTTCACTTCTGCCAATAGTCTTCCGCAACTATCCTCAATTCCTAAACTTGATCCATGACTTGTCATCTTATAACAACAATCTTCTTCTTCGTTTCTACACGATCCTGTAACGACTTTGTACGACGAACATGAATCTTTATTCGTAATTTGATAACTATTTTTCTTCACTTGGAAATAATCAAGTTTTGTTGCTTTTTTACATGTCTTAGATGATGGTCTATATCCCTCACAAGTCTTAAATAATCCAAATTTCTACATTAAGGAAAAAAAATTAATTAGTTTCAAAAAGTGTTTATTCAAATTGATAATTAAGTTAATTAAAAATAATAGTACCTTTCTACGCAAGGTAAACAAGACATGACCGTGTAAATCCATGAGATAAACTTCACGACAACTCTTAGAGTTATAATTATCGACACGATAAATGATAGTTCCTTTGGAATCAAAGACAGTGCAGCCATGTGTGTTGAACACTAAAGACTTCATCCAAATCGTGAAAATCTCTTTCTCCGTCGTCAAATACGGCGAACTTGTTTCTTCTCCGGCGCCGGAATTTGTCTGATCAGGATGAACCTTCACAATAGTCTCCGTTGGACAGATTCGATTTTGCCAAGCTTTTGTCTCGCAAAGTCGTCGGTATATTTGCATATACATCTCTCTCTATCAAGACAATGATTCTAATTTTTTTTTTTTTTATTCGATATGGTCGACACAAATGGACTAAGTGTCGGGTTTATATGCATAATGATTTGTGGAAGTTACTCACTTTGTTCGTTTGTGATTAATTTAAGTCAACTAGATAATGGTATACTTTGTAATTATTTTAATATTCAAAACTCAAAAGTGATTAAGTTCATATTACATTATTAATCCCACGTGCTTTTTTAGAAGAAACGTCTCATTTCATGTTTGAATCTTTTTTATTTATCAATTAAAGGCATGTTATCCCATTTTTACAAATATATTCTATGTTGTGTATGTTGAGATGTGAACTACTATATCAATCTGATTAAGGTCTTCTTCCACATGTTTAATGTGAAGTCTTTGTGACAATCTTTTTATGAGAACAAAATCATTACATTTATAATTTATATATAATAGAGATAGGTAGCTTGGGAAGTTACTCAATCTAATTTCAGTTGTATTTCCTCATGCGTATTACACTTTGTTAGACTAATTAACTCGTACCTAATAATTTAGTCATTAAACTTGAATAATTCAGATAAAATCATAACATTGTTACACTTACGACTTGTTGCTTATTCATTTGCAATAGTATCTGATGTTTACAATGTTAAACAAAGTTAGTTTGTACCGACAAAAACATTAGCTTATGAATTTACAATGAAACCTTAATTATAGGATAAATACACACTTAAAACTTGTGTGTATGTTTGCACTATAGTGATGTTAGAAATAGTGAAATTATAGTAGGTAAAACAACTCTCAATCGATCGAACTATATCTAAATTCCTCCTAAGGATTCACTTTCTCCAATCTCTCTTCATGGTTTTTACTTTGGTTGTGTTTCTAATTTATAAACTCTAATAGCCTCTAATTTC
>JAKUCM010001940.1:0-61294 GCA_023374145.1 Lepidium sativum
GGTTTATTAAACCCGATGTACTTGTCGTGTTATCCGGATGATCCGGATAGAAATATAAGTTTCCTTTTATTTTATTTTTTAAACCAAAATCTCGATTTGTATTTGTATTTTAAGTATACAGAAACAAAATTCAAAATTTGTAAAGTTATTCTAGTCCATCTTCAAATTTTGCCTGATGAATTTAATTCTTGAAACAACAAAAGATAATTATTTCAAAAAAAGAAAAAATATATATATGAGTTGTATAACCAACATGTTATCATAGAACAGTTTCACAAAATCAATTATTATCCAGTGGAAATTATAAAAAAACTGAATTAACTTTAGAAAACAAATCACGAAGATAAACAACACAGTAAACATCACTAACTTAAGTATATAGTACAAGAAAATCACAATTGTGGTGAATTAAAAGATCATCAAGGGTATTTGCAACTTCAGTGAATTAAAAACGAGACTTGTTTCTTAATGTCTAAGAAACAAGAGGTCGCCGGAAACACCGTCAAAGGAGGAACAGTGATCTGATGATCTTCTTCTGGTGATATCTCTTACTCGAGAATCATTTCTAGGGTAGTGGTGGAGATGAGGCGACACCGTCATATGGCGGCTGTCGCACGGAGTGCAGTCACGGCGGAGAACGGAGTCAAAGGTTAAGGTGCGAGTGTCTGTTGGTCTGGTCGGAAGACGAAAAGAGTCTTTTGCGCATCAACCATTTTTATCAAAAGATTTTGGAGTGTATTGCTTTTCTTTTGGTGAAGTTTGGTTGAATTGAGAAAATAGTTTTACTATGTTCGTATAGAAGTTTCATACACGAAAACGCCTTTGTTTGTAGTACTATCTCATACGAATAGTAGAACAATAAAATTATAACTCAAATTTTATCACGAACGATAACATTACTAGATACGAATTGATTAAGCAATACTTCCACTCTTCAATCCTCTATTATTGTCATGTTTTCCTAACGTTCCTCATCTACACTAGAGTAGATGTTCTCTCAGATCATATCATTGTACACTCAAATTTTTGTGAATTTTGGAATGTAGTTTTGAAATATTATATATTCTTTTCGAAATAAAGTTTTTGGTCAAATTTTTGAGTGTCATATATACTATCTTCTTTATTCTTATTCACTTACAGATATTCGTGTTTGCCCTACATATGAAAGATTTTTGGGGTATGAGAAAGTTGACAAAACTATATACTCTGCTGGACAAAAATTATTTTTTTAGATAATTAATCGTACTTTGTTTCTCAAGATTATTGTTCGTATTTATTAGTTATGTAAGCTTTTCTTTTCAGTTTAAACAACCAATCTTTTTGTATTACAACCAATCAAATCGTTTACTTAATGTGACAGAATGAAACTCAGCTATCTTCTTTCTTCCAAATTCCAAATTCCAGAGACCAATTCGTCTTTTATTCATTTTGAGATAAGATCGCATTTCTGGTGCAAACTTGTTTAAGTTTCGTCTTTTTCATATAGCCCTATGATTATGTATCATCTATATCAAAAATTCTACAATTAAAAGATAAAAATAATTCGCAATATGATTATCTTAAGACTAACCTAGTATACGTAGCTCATAGTCTGATAGCATTCTCTATATACTTTGAGATTGTGTGCACATATATAACTTAAGTTCATTTGAATACTTTGAAAAATATAAAGCAAAATATCACTCGAGTGTCGTACCGAATCATATATATATTCGTCATGCTTACGGTCTAATCGTCGAAGCAACTGAATGAGATATATTCAAGATAGGCCGACGATTGCTAAATTACAAGGTTTACTCTTTTTACGCTTTAATTTGTGGTTTCGTTTTTAGAATTATAATTTGTGAGCCAGGGACCCTCCAAATACAGAAAAAGAAAAAGAAGAAGTTTGGTTGTTTCTGCAGAAGTTTTGTCTAGATTAGGCCAAAAATTGATGGCAAAAGTTTCAAAATCTCTTTTATCCTTTGCCGATGGATTTGTGCCGTGTTTCTGATGGCAAACGTGAGAGAGCTCCGTCTATAACAGTGACGGCTTTTGGCTTTCACTGCCGTATCGAGATAAGACCACAAATAGGTATATTTACATATTTAAATACGTTATTTTTTTGATAAAATGTGAACTTTATTAATCAACCAAAATTATATACAAGAGAATAAAATCAAAGCAAATCCTGTCAAAAGAATAAAAAATCAAAGAATTTTTATTTCTAACCATTTTTGGAGAAGACCATAGAATCTGTAAGGAGGCAAATAATGAAAGGAAATCATGTTCCAACAGATTTATAATCCAATGAGTGATCATGGAAATATAGACCAAGGTTTACCATGAATGCACGAATTCTTCTCCTTCCAAAAATGATAGACAATAGCTTGGACGGTTAGCTTCACAAGAACTAGATCAACTATATTGAAACGTGAGTTAAGAAGGTCTGCAATAGTGACAAGCCAATCGATGATAAGGAGTCACCAATCAACAAGCCACATAAGTTGGACCAGACAACAAAGCTAAAGGGGAATGCAAAAAAACAAATGATCCCGAATTTCATTAGTTGCACCAGAAAGGATACAATGTTGTGTTATGCCCCAATTTCGTATACGAGCACTTGTAGATAACATGTCCTTCATTGTTAACCAGCAAATGAAAGCAAAATGAGGGACACTTTGAGTGAACCAGATGAGTTTGTGCCAAAGAACTTGAGAACCCTGCACACGGAAGGACATGTGGCAGTCAAAGAGAAAACATGGTTAAAGGAAGAAGAAGAGTGCTTCCAATGAATAATATCACAATCGGAACAAGGGAAAAAGGCACTGAATCAGTTATGGCATTGAGAACATGCTGAAAACGTCGAGCACCAACAGAGCGATTGAGCCAAACTGAGGTAAAAAGAGCATCAACAACTTTTCATAATCTAGGGAGGCCAAAATAACGAGTTCCAGAGTTGCCAGTAACCTCAATTAGCTTTCCTAAACCACACCAGTTATCAAACCACAAAAAGAGTCAAAACCAAATTGAACATGAACCTTGATGAATTGATAAGCATCTGGTCTAAGCTTGAGTAAGTTCCTCTAGCTCCCAGATCCTTTGAACAAGGTTTGACGTCCCAAAACGAATCATTATGAAGGAGATATTGCTCAATTTATTCAGTCTTTAAAAATCTTTTGGAAGAAATAATTCTCCAATTAAGATGAAAAGCAAAGATCCGAGAGATATCTTTAAGAAAATGAAGTCCTAAACCACCCTCTTCATAAGGTAAAAAACTTCTGACACCATTTCACCTTCATTTTGGTAGTGATATTAGGAGCACCAGACCAGAGAAAAGCTGAGCAAAGTATCTCTATTTCATTCATAAAACGACTTGGTAAACGGAAGGTAGAACACAGAAAATTTGCAATAGTAATGATGACATAACGAAGAAGTTGCAGTCTACCTGCATACGAGAAGGTCTTATAAGCCCAAGAAGACAATCTAGTCTAAATCTTATCAAGCAGAGGTTGATAGTCAGAACATGTCATTGACTTCGTTGTAAGAGGAAGGTCGAGATAGCGAATAGGGAGTTGATCAACAGTAATACCACCATCAATAGAGGCAGAAAAAATGTCATTGGTTGCACAACCAACAATAAAAATTGAAGATTGAGAAATGTTAATCTGCAAGCCAGAGATATCGTCAAACTCATGCATGACCTCCAAAATGCAATTAAGAGATCGAGAAGAGCCATCTTAAAACACCAAAATGTCATTAACAAAACTAAGATGTTTGAGATGAACCTCTTTACAATGAGGGTGAAACCCAAATTGATTGTTCAAAGCCGCATGATTAAGCATATTAGATAGCACATTGGTGAATATCACATAAAGGTAAGGTGATACAACAAGTTTTAATCCTATATCCTACTGCAAGTGCACAACAAACGTAATAGTATTTAGGGGTCGAATTCCTCAGAGAACCAGATCACACTTTCGACTTATATCGAATCACAAGCTATATCAATCAAAATCATAGAAGTAAATACTGACAACTTAAACGTGAATGTAATCAAATAACTAAAACAATCGGATATCGGGTATTAATTTAGGAGTTAGAACTCTTGTCAGGGAAACTCTTCAGGAACTAATCTGATCACATTCTCGACTTGAACATAAATAAAGATAAACCAACTCTCGTTGAATCTACCCCTCTACTAATAATCTAAAGGTCCTAACTCTTGTTGGTTTCAGATTACAAGTAGGCTTTATCTCTTAGGTTCAATTACCCATAATCCAATCTAGCATCAACTCTCGTTGGTAGTGAAGGAATTGCTATTCTAATCTAGTTCTAGTTCTTAACAAACTTCTGGAAAGTTAACAACCTAAAATCACCGACTAGGTGATCAAGCTAATATATGCATTAAACTCAAGTATTAGATGGAGAATCATATATTCATCAATCCTATTTGTTCCCTAACAGTGAATTCTAAAACCCTAGAATCCCTAAATTCGATCTAAGATCTACTCAGACATAGAACAATGAACCAAGCAAATCATGATGAACTGAAACTGAAATTGCATTAATAAATAGAAAGAGGATTCAGAAATTCTTCTCAAGTGCGAAGAGATCTTCTTCCTAGCTTACAAACTCTCAATTTTTTGTAAAACTCGTTCTTCCAAAACTCAAAAGACGCCTCCTAAAATAAAATAGGAAAAGAGTATTTATAGGTCCCAAAAAAGAGCTCAAAAATCATGAAATTAAGTTTCTTCGAAGGGCATCGATCAATCGATCCTTGTGTTGATCGATCGATCTTTGGATATTGAGTCGATCTCTCAGAAGCCAAGTTTTTCTTCAGATCGTGCGCATATTCCTTGTTAAAGCACTGATCGATCGATCCTTGTGTTGATCGATCGATCCTTGTGTTGATCGATCGATCCTTCCTCTCGTGGAGAATACCAGAAAATGCTTCAAACTTCTCCAAAGTCCACTTTCAAGCATGATTCCAACTCTGAACGTTTTTGACCTGAAATCTCAATAAAACATAGACGAATTCCCCAAATATAACCGTAATAATGAGCTAAAAACCGAAAAAAATATGAGGAACATCAATTCCCCCCAGACTTACCTTATTGCTTGTCCTCAAGCAAAGAAAGAAAGATTGTAGGAAGATCACATCTCATCAGACAAATGACTCTCTCCAGATCCTGTACATCAAGTCCAAAGTGATCACAAGAATATTACTTATCAAAATCGAGACCACCTTGTACTTCTCCCATACTTAGCAAACATAACAATCTCGTGTCACAATTCAAAACAAACAATCAGATTCCCCATACTGACTTCCTAATAAATCTAAGTGCAGTCTCATTCGAGGGAATATCGATCAAGAGGCGAAAAGTTCCTACTTCTACTTTCTAGACTACCTTCAATCTGATTACATCTCTCTCTTTTCATAAAATCAATTCTTCCTAGTAAGTTGCTATCATTGTAGTTTCCTTCATTAAGCTAATTAGTAAAGTGAAAATGATTACGTCATTGGATGTATCCACAGAAACGTCCAATTCACTTTAAAAATTTGTAGTGTCATTGGGAAACTTTTACCCTAGGCTAACTTCATGCAAAAACTTAAATCGAGTACCATCAGAATTTTTGGCTTAAAATGCCTGAAAATGATGAAGAGAGAAACAAAACCAAACTTACAAGGAAAATCTTTCATTAAGTACAGAGAAGGAACATACATGATGTATTACCAATTTCCTTGACGAGAGGATTAAGTCAGGTTAGGTGTGAAATCAGCATGAAATCCCTTGAAAGTTGAGATAAATGTGCTCTGAAACTGAGTGTTGCTTTGTCTCTAGGTTTTCCAATAGTCTGATCGATTCCTGACAAATGCAAATCAAGCAATACTGAGTCCAGGATAATGCAGAGAAAATCGAAAATCAAGTAGTCTGATGTCAGTCTCAAAAGCTCAAAATACAGAAATAAATGAAAGAAATAGTCTGAAAAATCGAAAATGCAAAAGAAACAAAACAGATTAATAAGTGTTCTCCCCAGACTTACATTACACCGTTCCGGTGTAAAATAAATAAATAAAAAGACATAAAAACGCATAAGAAACAATAGAAAACAAAAAGAAATAGTCTAAAATAAAATGAAAAGAAACTGAAACAAAGGTAGGAAGTAGCCAAGAAGCTACTCATGACTCAGGCTATCGTGGTCGCCCGGTGCTCTGCGACGGCGAGGAAAGTGATAATCCAATGGTGGATCATCCTTCTCATCATCATCATCAGACTGATATCCAGCAACATTTGGTCGGCTAGTAGGCACAGTAGGCATAGATATATGCTCATCGCGATCAGCTGCAGGTGCACTCATACAAAAAGAAGCTGGGATCTTCCTCAAAGCATCCCAAATGGTTCGCTAAATCGATCTCTTCCTCCTCTCATTCTTAACTTGCCACTCTCTAAACTGCTGATCCGTGAAGTCTGGTGAGTAATGAGGTAGTCTGAGTTCCTCCTCAGGAAACTCAGGAAGCAAAAACCCGGAAGGTTGAGTAGCTGGAGCAGGAGGTACGAACAGAGCAGAAGTGGAAGCTCGAGCTCTCCTAGATCGGGCGCGTGGTGCGGCTTCCTTCTCTTTAAGCTTGCCGGAAATCTCAATATGCGACAAATATGGCCGGAACTCCATGTTCTCTCTACAGGTAATCGAAGTGATGTGAGGAGCTGGAAAGGTGACATACATCATATGTGGCGTTTCTTCAAAGAAAGTCCACTGCTTCTTCTCCAAAAAGTACCCAAATCTGGCCAAGGCAACTGTATCGATCAAATCAATCCTCTGCACAACCTCTGTCTGACTCAGATATAATCCATGAAACCTGAAAATCGGTGTTAGAAGACTACCAATCGGCTCAACTACTCCCTTCCTCGGATCACCTCTATATTTGCGCTTGATCAGCTTATCATCTATATAAGTATGTGAGGTACTGAGCATAAACCAGACCGTGAGGATCATCACATATATGTAGATCACATGTCACTAAGAACTGCCTAACGACCGCCGGATAAAGTGGATAAGTATCAAAACAGAACTTGGTCAAACCAAGTTTATCCAGCAGCTTAGTAACATCTTCGAGAATCGCCATCTGATGCAATATCTCACGGTAAAGAACTTCGTTGGAATCAAAGTGTTTGTGATGAGTTGATCATAAAAGCTATTCCAATAATCTCCTTCCTTTCTGTCCTTATATGATGTGGTAGTCTTGACAAAAGAAGGAGTATCCCTACTTGCCACATTATCAACAAAATACGTCTGTTCTGGTCTCGGCCAAGACAAACACTCACCAAGCTGTTTATATCTAGGTGCATCGTCATGTTGTTGCGACGACTGACCATGCTGAAGATTCGAATATACTCGGACCTTCTTCGTAGGATTCTTAGGATTATAAGTCGATGTTTAAACCATCTATAATGAAAGAATAAAGACATAACCAAAAAATGAGTTTTTGATCGAGAAAACTTACAAGAGTTCGATATCCTATGCATACAAATGATCAGTGGTGTGATTGCTTATTCAGTTAAACAATATTAACATTCAGCAATGCATCAATCGAACTACAATCATCAAAATCAAGCCTAAAAATTTTCAAATTCCTCTAGAAATTCTCCTTCAACTTAACAAGCAATCTCTAATTGAAATTCAACGATCCAAACAGCAAGAGAGGGTCGAATTCATGTAAGAATAAGGCACATGCATCAGTTATCAACAAGAAAGCAAGTTCCCCTTTACCTAATTAAACTTCCAAAATCAGACAGAAAATTCAAATTTAGAGAACATACCTTTGCTAATCGGATAGCTGGTGATGTTGAATTTATAAGCGGATTAGGATTTTGAATCGTTAAAAACAGATGAAAAACGAGAGAGAAATCGAGGTTTGAAAATTTTGGTAATAGAAATTTCTCGATTTGTAACTGTTCTGCGCATTTAAGAAGACGAACCTCGGTTGAGGATCGATCATATCGATTTGTGCTCTCGAGAGCAGAGAACGATTGACCCTTACCCTTCTAAATCGGGCAATGGATCGTGCGGTCTTCTACTTTTTCATTACTCGATCGATCTATCATTTTTCATGTCGTGCTCTAGATCGTGCGGTCTTCTTGCTCGATCGATCTACCTTTTTCATGTCGTGCTCTGGATCGTGCGGTCTTCTACTTCGATTAGTCGGGCTATGCTTGTTTGGTCGGGCAGCAGATCGTGTGCAAACCTATTATGCGTATGGATCGATCGATTGTTGAGTGGATCGATCGATCATTGCTTTCCGACAGCTTCCTACTTTGAACAAAAACACAAAAAAAAAAAATGAATACAAACTTAAAGAAAAATGAAAAACAAACTACCTAATAGTGGGTTGTCTTCCACTCAGCGCTTTGTTTACTGTCATTAGCTTGATTCGGATGCCATTCAAATGGCGGAATCGCTTGAGTGAGGTTTGCTCATTCCTTGGGACATTAATCTCCTCAATGATGAACTTCTTCAATTGTTCATCATTTGTGTGGATTGTCCTTCCTGAAGCATCATCAATGCAACAGTTTCCATCCCGGCATATCTCTTTGACCGTGGTAGATTCCAGAAGTATTAAAGCCAGGACTACCTGCAAAAACTTTGATAACAAAACCTTTAACATCATAGTTGCAGAATTTGTCAAGACAATAAAGGATATAAGTGTCTTGATGTTCAGCTGAGTCCCTCTCTTTGTTCACAGAGCAACCCTTACTCCTCATCACAATCATTGTCTTCTTCTACCATATACTGCTAACCTGAGTCAAATGATTCAGTGCTTACTTGCTTCCCTCCATCTTCTCGAATCATCCCACATAAATTACTCGATGAAGCTTGAATAGGATATGAAACATCCTTGTCCACGTACTGCAACATGAGTCTCTGACTTAGGAAGTCTAACTTAGCACCAACTGTGTTGGAGGAATGGTCTTCCTATAGGTACCTTAGAAGATGCATCTCCAAATGAAACCGATGAGTGATGCTCCTGCATTAATTTAATATCAAGTTTCTGCATAGTCTCGAAAGAGATCACATTGATACTAGCTCCAGAATCACACAAGGCATCGCTGAAAACTAGTTGTCCAACCCGACAAGGTACAGTGAACTCTCCTCGATCTTCTATCTTCACAAGCTCTTTAGGTGTAGAATTGGAGGGTTGTACTTACTCTCAACTGAACTCCCTACTTCATAATTGACCACATTGCAAGATTCCATGGGATTCCTCTCAACTTTTCCAAGTAAACCTCCTTGTGGACATTTAATAGCCTCAGCAGTCTGAGCAACTTGAGTGTCTAGTTTCTTGGTATGCATAGAAATTGACTCAAACTTCCCATTCAGATCTTGTAGATGTTGTTCATCTTAGCATTAAGTTCCCTTGTAGTCTTTTGTTGCTCAACAACAAATTGTTGAATCAAGGCCTTAATCTCTTCGTTTGATGTTCCTGAAGTTGCTGTTGAAGGTTGTTGCTGCATCGGTGGTGGTACATAAGGCTTATATGGCCTTTGCCAGTTACTTCCTCCTGCATTCAGAACAAACTTCTGATTACCCCCATCTCTCGCATGAATTCTGAATGAATGACTTTCCCTGAAAAGGTGATCCTTAAGGCAATGTGGGTACTCGAAAAGTAACATCTCGAGGGTTCTCGACGTTAGTGCTCCTGTAGGAAAGGTAGTTTGGGTTTTGCTCCATGTTCTGCCAGTTAACATAATCGACCTCCCTTTGGTCTTCAGAACCAACTGAATCATCATGAACATGAGCCACTTCTCTGCTGTCCTAAACATGATTCACACTCCTCTGATTGTCCTGATTTGCTCGGATAAGGATATCCAACTTTTCAACGATGTCATCAATCCTCTGAATCTCCACACTGTTCACCTTCCTAGTTTGATCATATTAAGGATAATTACTACCAGAACTTGCACCCAAGTTATCAATCAGAGTGAAAGCTTCATCCCTAGTGTTAGTCATAAAGTCTCCATTACTAGCAACATTCAGGGAATTCTTGTACTCCCACTCGATTCCACTATAGAAAGTGTTGAGAAGCTGCTCATCCGAGTACTCATGGTGTGGAAAATTTCGCTGATACTCCTTGAAACGTTCTCATGCTTCATTTAGAGATTCCCCGGATCGTTGCTGAAACGATGAAATCTTGCTCCTGAGAGCAGCAGTCTTGGACTTAGTGTAGAACTGATCAAGAAACGTTGCTCAGAACCTGAGCCCATGAGGTGAGTGATCCTAGAGGTAATGAACGCTACCACCTAGAAGCTCTGTCTGAGAGTGAATGATGGAAAAGCTTACACTTCACATAATCAGCAGGTACACCATTAGAGCTTGTGGTGCCACATATGTCTTCGAAATTCTCTATATGATCCATAGGATTCTCCCACGGAAGTCCATTGAAGACGTACTGCTTAACCAACCCAATAAGTTGAGGTTTGATCTTATAATCATTCCTCTCAATCGAAGGAGGTCGAATAGCTGAGCGATTTTGATAGTGGGTGTGTGGAGTGTCCATGTCACCTATCGCTCTGCATTGAGCAGGCTCTCGCGCTCTCCTAATCTCAGCCAACTCTCTCTGCAATTGTTGTACCACTGTGGCTATATCCTGCGGATTATGTGCTTGATTCTCTGGAGGATTCATATTCCTAGCTCTTCGGTTTTCTCTTTCAATCCTCGCAAGCTCTTGATTATCCAAGTTGAATAGATTATATGAACCTTGACTTCTGGTCATACACCTGAAAAAGAACAAAAACGAACAAAAAGAAAAATGTAAGTAACGATATAGACTTGAAACTGTAAACAGAAAATCGAAAGGCAACTAATGGTTCCCCGGCAACAGCGCCAAAAACTTGTTACAACGAGTTTTAACCCTATATCCTACTGTAAGTGCACAGCAAACGTAATAGTATTTAGGGGTCGAATTCCTCAGAGAACCAAATCACACTTTCGACTTCTATCGAATCACAAGATATATCAATCAAAATTAGAGAAGTAAATACTGACAAGCTAAGTCGTTCTTCAGATCATCGAAGTAAATTAGAGAAGTCGATCTCTTAGAAGCTAGAGAAGTAAATTAGAGAATTCGATCTCTCAGAAGCTAAGTCGTTCTTCAGATCGTGCGCATATTCCTTGTTAAAGCATTGATCGATCGACCTTTGTGTTGATCGATCGATCCTTCCTCTCATGGAGAATACCAGAAAATGCTTCAAACTTCTCCAAAGTCCACCTTGAAGCATGATTCCAACTCTGAACGTTTTTGATCTGAAATCTCAACAAAACACAGACGAATCCCCTTAATATAACCGTAATAATGAGCTCAAAACCTACAAAATATGAGGAACATCATAGGGCTAGAGAGAAAATCCTTGTCTTATACCAAGAGAACTAGGGAATAAGCCTTCAAGTTATCCATTGATGGAAACAGGGAATATTCTTGTTGAAAAGAAAGTAATAATCCATTTAACAAAGATTACTGAAAGCCTATTGTACGAAGAACAAAATCAGTAAAGATCCAATTGATTGTGTCAAAGGCTTTGGCAATATCAAATTTAATGGCACATCGAGAAGAAACTGAAGATTTATGATAGTTCTTCACCAACTCAGTTGCCCATAAGACATTTTCGAGAATAAGTCTTTCTTTGAAAAAGGCACTCAGGTTCAAAGTAATAGCTTCAGGGAGAATCGAATTTAGCCTATTTGCAAGAATCTTCAAAATAACTTTGTAAGTCAGATTACGACAAGCGATGGGCCGATAATCCTTCATAAACAAAGCATCATGGTGTTTAGGGACAAAAGTTAATGTTGTAGCATTAACACCAAAAGGAAGAAATTCATACTGAAAAAATATTGGATAACTACAATGAAATCATTCCCTATGATACTCCACACTGCTTTGAAGAACTCAACTCGAAAGCCATCAGGCCCGAGAGCCTTACTGGAATGAAAAGAGAGATTCATATACTGAATTTCTTCGGAGGTAATGGGAGAAACCATTAAAGAAACTGAGGTAGTGGGACAGCAGAAATCAATCTGATTTTACAAATCAGGCACATCACGATTATGATGTAGAAAGGTCTGAAAATAAGCAACAACTTCAGCTTTTATCTCACAAGGATTAGATAGAATAACAACAGAATCAATAGTATTACAACGAATATTATTCTAAGAAATTCTGGATTGAGTAACACGGTAAAAAAATATGAGTTTTGGTCACCATCCTTCAACCACCTTATCCTTAATGAAGGCAAGATTATGCCAATAGATAGAAGCTTTAGTGATAGTAGTATAAGAGTCAATATCAGGATGAGAAATAGCAGCCTCTTGTGTTGTACACAACTTTTCAAAGGCAAACTTAGTACGAGCTGGGAGGTTACCAAATATGGTTATGTTCAACTCAGGCAAATCTAGTTTTAGGGTCTTCAACTTGTAATGAAATTGATAGTGAGCGGTTCTTGAGTGGAAAAGAGGATAGAATGAATCCCACTGTTGTTGAATAAAAGGCAGAAACTGATCATGAGAGGCAAGAAAGCTGAAGAACTGAAACGACTTATGCTTAGAAAGCTGCGAGGAAAGGTGAACTAGGCAGCGTGCATGGTGAGAGATACCACCTGAGGTAAAATCTTCAAAAGATTGAGGGAAAACACTCAACCAAGAAGCGTTAACCAATGCACGATCCAATTGCTTTCCCATTAGATCATTAGAACTTTTGTAATTCCAAGTAAAGAGAGGTCCAACATACGCAAGATCCATTAAGTCACAAGTAGAGAAGAAGTCCTGAAAATTCAGAATACCATGTTGATTAGGGGTGTAAAGAAGAGAATTAGAATGCTCAGAGTTACCAGAGATTACGTTGAAGTCTCCAATGAGAATCCAAGGCAGAGATTATTTTGCTTTAATATTCAAAAAATCTCTCCAAAGCTCACACATATCCATCTTAAAGTTGGAAGCACAGATGGCCGAGCAAATAAAGGAGTAACCAGGAGAAATGATAGTAACTTCACAAGTGATGTGCTGAGAGATTTTCTCAAGAAGAGTAATGGAGACATCTGGAAATTAACAAAACCAAATGCCACCAATTCGGTGACAGTCATAATTCGTGAGAAGTTTCCAATGAGGAAAATAAGAGTCCATCATAGGCTGCGAGTTGGGCTCCAAAATCCTAGTTTCCAAAATACAGCCAAAAGCAAGTTTAACAGCTTTTATCCAATTAGTAATGATTGAATGCTTGTGCGGTTTATTAAATCCCTGCAGATTTCAACTAAATAAAGACATCAATATTTCTGAATGGAATATTTTTTAGTAGGATGAAGGCTTGGTGCTTAGATTAAGTCCTTGGTACGATTAGAATTGGAGCTATACAACTTCGATTTTGTAGCTTTCTGTTTTTGACGAGCAAATTTGTGAAGCAAAGAAAGGTCTGTTTTAGATTCTAGAATATCACTTTCCTCCGGTAAGTTTTCAAGGACCTAAAACCTAGACGGAGAAAGTTGGCCCACAGAGAAAAAAATAACATCACCAGAATGTAAAGGAGAGACATGGCCTGATTTTCTGATGGTGGTCTAGCCAAGAAACTTGGAACCATCATCATATTTCACATGTAAATGCTTAGTCAATTGAGTACTGGTAGGAGCTGGAAACTTAGGCGAGACAGCACCAACAACAACAATCGACTTTGTTGAACTGGAAACAGGATTTAAAGTGCTGAAAAGTGAAGTTTTTCTAAGAGATTAGATGAAGAAATAATAGCCCAATTGAAGGAGCCAGACTGATTAAGAGTGGTACAACCTGATTTTTTGATGTTGGTAGAGTTAAGAGACTCAAAACCAGCACCAAATTCCATAAGTGCTCGCTGAATTAGTTGAGTTATGATAATAACTAGGAGAACTGCAAAGTCCCCATCAACAACCAATTTTGTTAGATTATGCGTAGAAGACGAGAGGATGTGTAAAGCAATAGAGACATTTGCAACATTAGTGTGAGAATTACACTTAGTAGTAGTATAACCTCATTTTGAACATAAGGTGCATCGTGGAGGAAGCCAAGGAAAAGATAGTTGAATTTGACAAGCTGAAAAAGAGCCTGCAGCAAGGTTGATTAAGCGAGGGAGAGGTTTTTCCAGGTTCACTTCAACTAAAACTCGAGCAACATCAAAACGCAGACAGTCCATAGTGGAAGGAAGGAGCTTGAGGGGCTTCCTAAAATGACTTGCTAGAAAAATTGAGTCCCTTATAAAAGAAAAGATGGTTTGCAACATCTTTAAAATCAACCCATAGAGGAATAAAGAATAACTCAGGATCTTGATTTGTAGTGGAATGAGACCATTCAAGAACAATCATTGGTTTGTCACCAATGTACCAAAACCGACGGCACAATACACAATCACGAACCTTAGAATCACTCATTCGGAAAACTATAAATGTAGGACGCACAAAGTTAGCATCAATCTTGAGATTTTGTTTTTTGAAGTTTGTCAAATTCTATTCAGTGTAGCATGAGCAGAATCAATGTGAGGAGCTTCCCCCAATAAAGTGACCCACTACAAACATCCTCCAAATAGGAGTAAAATTAGCAAGAAGACCCGCATGAATAGAAGCAGAGACAATCTCATCCGAAATCTCAGAAGAAATTCCAAAATCCAGAACAAAAAAGTCAGAAGATTTAGCTATAGTAGTCCAAGAAGTTTTTGGAGGCACAAAGTTAACCTAAGCAGCAACTGGAGAAGTGGAGACTAGAACCAGTCGGATTAGGAGGAGCAAAAAACGAACCAATAGAGAAGAAATTACAATCGAAGCACAAGCAGCTTCAATCGGAGCAATAGAAACTTCAATTGGACTAATAGAAGTAACAATCGAAACAAGAGAAGCATCAATGAGAATATAAGACGTAGCAGAAACTTCCAAACTAGAAATGAGAGAAAGCTTAGGAGAAAGAGAAGCGATCGAAAAAATCATTGAATTAGAAGTCGGAGAAGCAAGAGACAATGACAAAGAAGAAGAGAAACTCGCCATTGCTAATGATGAGCTTCTCAAACGGCCACCAGAGAAACAAAAAGAAAGAAAAAATACAGTTAAAAATGGTAGAAAACATCGCTGAAACGTAGTTACTTACAAAATAAGGGTGAATCATAGAAAACCAAAGGTATAACACATATCAGATAAATATTTTGGTCTTCTCATCTTCAAGGTGTTACATGTTGCGTATATAAAACCCCACCATGTACTATTAGATTTCTTTATTTGTACCAATTTCAATACTTGAGTCAATACTTTTGTATACATGTATGTATGTCTCTAAATGTATTGCATTAGTTTTCAGATGGTAATAATATGCAACACAAAATTAAGCATAA
Organism: Lepidium sativum; assembly: GCA_023374145.1. Taxonomy (NCBI): domain Eukaryota; kingdom Viridiplantae; phylum Streptophyta; class Magnoliopsida; order Brassicales; family Brassicaceae; genus Lepidium; species Lepidium sativum. Next base: position 15,371 of record JAKUCM010001940.1, read on the forward strand.
TGTCAAAACTTTTTAATGGCTAAGGTGGTCTCAAAGTTTGTATTACAAAAATAGTAATTGAAATTCCAAATGTGAACACCAAATTGTTATGAATTTCATTGCACTGTGATTGCCCTATTATACAGGTTGTACACACTAAATTATGATTCAACCAAATTTTCAAGTAGGTCGTTTTTTCTTCTGATAATTCACTTTCTTGATATTTTGTAAATGTTTACTTTATTTGAGAGAATAGTCGATATCGTAAACAAGTTAAATTTTAGTCTTTTATATACTAGGAGATTGACCGGGGTACGCCTGGTTTTTGGTTTAGAAACATTTATGTGTAGTTTTTTTGTTGGGTAACTTGTCAAATTTTGTGATTTACGTTGTATTTTTGAAATGAAAGGCTAGATTATTAATGGCATCTCATCCTTTGAATGTTGAAGGCAAATAGTTTGCAATTTTTCAGTTGTGAGTTATAGTTATGAAGCAGACTTCAATCAAGATTATGGCCTGATTTTATTTATTATTTAAAGATCAAAAGTACATGTGTGAAATTATTTGAAGACCATACTTGTAATATTATATGAAGAACATTTTAAGAATATATCTTTTATGAAATAGTATTTATTTATAAAATTATGTCATTGAAATATCCAAATTGCATAAAATGTTATTCATTTCAAATAATTAGATCGATAAGATACAATAACCTCAAATCCTTTTATAGTTTGTCTAAATTAAGAGAAAATGAACAAATTCTAGATATCAGAATTATTAGTTGGATTAACTAAATGGAAAAATGACATGTATATAAGATATTCAACCTAGTTATTTTGGATAGTATAAAAAATAAAAATAAAAAGTAACTATGGACATTCAAAAGTGGTGAATATGTATAGTTTCAATAGAAGATTAAACAACTTCATCACTATAAATCAACCGACGTATAATATGGACATTCAAAGGTCTTTCGAATTCGAATAACGAAAATTAAGTTACATATTGTATAGTCTTTGGTCCATAAATATATTTAAAATGTAAAACAAAATCTTTATTTTCAAAGATTTGTTCTAACAAAATCAAAATGGACTAAGTTAATAAAAAGAGATGAAGAATTAGACGAAGAAGAAGGTTCAGTTTCAGGTAATTAGAAGGTTTTGATTTATGAATGACAAAATCTAGATATGTAATAAACGGTTAAATTTTAGTATTTTTCCAAAAATATAATAACTAATTTATGCCATATAAGCTAATTGATTATATAATATATTATGAAAATTGTTTATTCTAAGGAAATTTTATTTTAAATAAACCTATTTAACTTTTTTCTTTGACTCAGTTCATATTCAACTTAGGTTTTTCAAATATGTAAGAAAAAGATAAATATAGTTCATCTTACCTTACAATAAATTATTTTGTTTCATGCAATCTCTTTACCATCACATTATCTACACCTTGGATTAATGAAGCCATTTGCAAGTTTGTGTCATGATATATTCAATAAACTTTGGATGACTTTATTAATGTATGCGTATTTAACAAAACACAACATTTGGATAGTAATGAATATTGAGTGGAAGTAATTTTATAGAAAGGTAATCTCGTAGTAGTGCAATGTTAAACCAAAAAAAGGGAAATAAGATGGAACTTGTGAATAGTATGGAGGGACAGGAAATTGACAAAACTTGTAACATTGATAATGATTTTAAATTAAATCAAAGAAACAACTTGTAATGTGAGGTGAATAAGCTGGTTTAGTTGTCTAGACGGGGCGCTTCTCGTTCTTCACATCTTCATCGGATACTTCGTTTGGATGTGTGTTCTGAGCCTTGGAAAGAATTGCACAGTCAGCAGATATGGGGTTGTTTACTCCGGACGCCTCGTCGTTCAAGCCAACATCGTTCGGAATAACACGGGAGACATTGAAAGTTCGTAATAATACGCTAGGAAGTTGTACATTGACACTTTGATATGGAATTTGCAAGTTTGGCCAATAATGTGTTTTAAACTTTCAGGAGTTTTAGTTTTTAGTGCTTCATTGTTATCATCTCCCTGGGTAAAAAGGTAACAAAGTTTGGTTATTCTTTGTATGGAAGGTGTAGGTGTGTTTTTGAGGTGCAAGGGCATTGAATATACCTCGATGAATACGTTTATAATTTCAAAAGCTTCCCGTCCTGCAAAGTTTGTCCCTTCACGATCAAAAATCACAAATCTTGTTGTGTCTTTGTTGTGGTCACGGACCCTTACTTCAAAGCGGTACCTACACATCCATTAGGATACAATTATTTGTTGTTTAGTTTGTGTTTGTGTTGGACATGTTCTTTTCAAATGAAAGCATAGTGTGCAAACCTGATGAGGACGACATTGTTGTATTTTAGACACGTGTTGCAGTAGAATGAGGAGCCGGTTTTCTCAACTTTGTGTTACAGCTACTGCACGAGATGTAGTACCAACCATATTGTAGCTTAGTTGTTTAACAGTATAAAGATAATATAATAATTTTAATATAAAAAATATTCTTAAGCATCAACACAAAAAAGTTGAATGACATGTCAATGTAAAAGTGATTTTAAGAAACTTTTAACAATTTTTTTTTGTGATTTATAGAAAGTAAATGATGTTACATTTCTCAATAGATGACGGATTAAGGAACTCATAAGTTAGTCATTTTTTTGGGACTAATATAAATTGGTCACTAAAAACATGTAAGATGTAAAATTTAGTCCAAGAATTATGATTTTTTACTCTTTTTTTTGTTACTCTCCGTTGTTGCTTCGTTTGGATCACTGCGAAAACTCATAGTAAAGTAATAATTAAACGAACAAATATGGAAGCTATAGATGTTAAAATCAATCAAACAATTTTCAAAACCCGCTTAGCAGTATAATCTCGAAAGGAAAAAAGGAAGACAACGAATTTAAGGGTAACAAAAAGAAAAAAGAGTTATTCAGATTGTTGTACCTGATAAAGCAAGGGTCGAGAATATTTGACATTGATGATCTTCTAGGAAAACGCTAGGGGTTGTTTTTTCACATGAACCATATTAGTTTGAGACAAATGAGAATATAAGAAATCACTAAAGATTAAACAAACAAATACTTGCAGTACAGAACGTTAGAAAATTGGAAGAGAAATTTTTGTGATTAATTTCGGTAACATTTATCACTTTTAAATATATTATGGATCAATGCCAATTTACTTTTAACGCTTAAACGTAGAGTGTGGGATGTTTAAAAGGTGAGTCACTAAGTGAGTTCTTTAAGTATTATTTTAGAAAATTTATGCTGACATGACATCATTAGAAGAGATTAAAAAATCTGATGTGGATGGCTTAAGAGGTTTTCCCAACTTTGTGTTACAGCTACTGCACGAGATGTAGTACCAACCATATTGTAGCTTAGTTTTTTAACAGTATAAAGATAATATAATAATTTTAATATAAATAAAATATTCTGGAGCATCAGCACAAAAAAGTTGAATGACATGTCAATGTAAAAGTGCTTTTAAGAAACTTTTAACAAATTTTTTTTGTGATTTATAGAAAGTAAATGATATTACCTTTCTCAATAGATGACGGATTAAAGAACTTATAAGCTAGTCATTTTTTTGGGACTAATATAAATTGGTCACTAAAAACATGTAAGATGTAAAATTTAGTCCGAGAATTATGATTTTTTACTTTTTTTTTGGTTACTCTCTGTTGTTGCTTCGTTTGGATCACTGCGAAAACCCATAGTAAAGTAATAATTAAACGAACAAATATGGAAGCTATAGCTGTTAAAAATCAATCAAACAATTTTCAAAGCCCGCTTAGTAGTATAATCTCAAAAGGAAAAAAGGAAGACAACGAATTTAAGGGTAACAAAAAGAAAAAAAAGTTATTCAGATTAATGTACCTAATAAAGCAAGGGTCGAGAATATTTGACATTGAAGATCTTCTAGGAAAACGCTAGGAGTTGTTTTTTCACATGAACCATATTAGTTTGAGACAAATGAGAATATAAGAAATCACTAAAGATTAAACGAATTAGACAAATACTTGCAGTAGGGAACGTTAGAAAATTGGAAAAGAAACTTTTGTGATTAATTTCGGTAACATTTATCACTTTTAAATATATTATGGATCAATGCCCATTTACTTTCCATCGATTTTTTAATAAAACTAACGCTTAAACATAGAGTTCTTTAAGAATTGTTTTAGAAAATTTATGCTGACATGACATCATTAGAAGAGATTAAAAAATCTGATGTGTATGGCTTAAGAGGTCTCAAAACCTTGTTTTTAATAGTATAATAAAACTAACGCTTAAACGTAGAGTTCTTTAAGAATTGTTTTAGAAAATTTATGCTGACATGAAATCATTAGAAGAGATTAAAAAATCTGATGTGTATGACTTAAGAGGTCTCAAAACCTTGCTTTTAATAGTATAGATTTATTCATGAGCAAACCCTCATTAATTGTGTTTGTTTTAATACTGATAAAATAACTTTAGCCATCGTGATCAATTGTTAATAGCTTACTTAGTTGATAAAAAAAAGTTTCTCCAACCAAAAAAATTCGTACGTCCAAGAATTTCTTGGGATCATTTTTTTGTTCTTTTTCTTTTGTGAAGTTTTATACCTTCAAACGTTATCCGTTATACTTATATGGTAAATGGGTCTCTAAAAGGATTTTTAAAAGCTCTTAAATATAAACTTCCCTTTATTTTTCTTTTCTTTTTTAATTTTTTCACTTTTTTATTAATAAGACTTATAGTCTCCAAATTTTTTAAAGAGTTTTCCTTGAAGGTGCTCTTTCCATCGCAAACACGTGTTACGATTTTGAGGTCTTTTCGTTACCCCAAAAAATGATTCGTTCAAAGAGAAAATAACAATTATGTTAGTCTCCGACGAATACACACCATAGAAAATAGTACTGTTTACTAAAATAATAATATTGTTTTACAAAGTAGTATACAAGAAGAAATGCTAGACTTTGTCATTACTATAAAAACCTCCTAAAACTCGGTCCATATATTATCTCTTCATTATCACCAATCTAGAATCCCAAATTTCGAGATCATGGCAACTTCACGACTGGCGAGATTCATAACGGAGGTTGCACCACCGCAATTTGTCACAGTGATGCGACGGAGGACGGCGAAAGTACTTGAGACGATCAAAGAGGAAGAAAGAGAGACTGATTCCATTTATTCTTCTTCTTTCAGTTCCAAGATGTCTTCACCGTTTACTTCTTCTTATTCCTCATCTCTTTCTTCAGCTTCTACTTCATTCAATTCCTCCGCTCTAACAAAATTCCCGGTTACAGAGAACCGAAGCTCTTTTCCGGTTTACAAAAACTAAACCGATCTCAAATGTAATTATGTACATGTGAATATGGTTGCAAATGTTTGTGTGTTTGATTGCGTTGTAATCAAAAGAAGTGTGTGTGTAGTTCCCGGTAAGCTCCGGCGATTCGGGTGATCGGAGATTTTTTCCCTGATGGGTTGATCAATGCCGGATTAGCATCCTGAGTCGGGTTGACCCGATTCGATAGAAATTTTTAATTTTATTATGTGGAATGGACTTTGTTCAATGTCTTGTTTAATGATATAAGCCCAAAAATCTATAATTAAGTATATTGTCCACTCAATTTACTTTGATGAAAAAACTTCTGAATTTATTTTTCAAGAAGATTGTACAGTATTTACTTTGTGATCATCGAATAAATATTGATTGAAAACAGACAAATAAAAAATTGTGCTTTTGATTTGATTATGTCTTTATTTAAAATCATTAAATTGGTTGGTAAGGTAATAATACGTTCGAAGCTTTGTCACCTAATAGTTGCTAGTGACATGTGGCAACAGAATGGGCAGCTTAATAAATTTATTTGTTTGACGTAATGTCTGTAAATTTTCTAGGTCAAACCTTCTTACAAAATATTGCAAGTTCATGCATCTATATTTGTCCCTCGTGATTGTGTGTTCTTATCACAATCAAAAATATATTTTTATAAAGTTCTAAACTATTTCAATTGACAATTAAAAATCTAAACTACTTGATTGGTGATTATATTTGGAGTGTGACATATTTGATTGAACATTCTCATATTTTCTTATTAAAAAAATGGGATATATTGTTGGATATATTTGATTACAAAATACTTGGGCTTAAGTTCGTTTTAAGAAGCCCAACACTAATGGATCTATAATCTCTTGTATTCAGTTTCTTCTTCATTAAGATGAGACATAAAGGTTTATAAATAAAAAGCAGAGATGAAGTCGAGAGAGAGAGTGAAAAGTATCAGTTCTTGAAAGCTTCTTAATCATCTTAATCTTCTTTCTTTGAGCTTCGATAAACTTGGTATTCGTCTTCTTGAACCTCACATCAACGGCTTGTCATTGCGAACGTGATGATCAAGCATTACAGAGCAAAGCTCTAATCGATTGACTACCGGATTCTTGCTCGAGATGGTGGCTTAAATTGATTAAGCTTAGAAGTTCATCTTCGTCTTTGTCTTACATTCTTTTCGATTCTCTTCATTTCTCTGTTAAGTATATTGATTTCATCTCTCGGGAGCTAACAATCTTAATCAATTTGAAGTTTTGTTCATGCCATGACTAAAAGCGGAATCGTGTCGGACCTTTCTAAACTTCAACCTCTCACGAGATCAAATTATCGGAGGTGGTCAGAGGAGCTCTTATTCTTTTTTCAAGAAACCGGGCTTGATTACATTCTTACCGATGAAAGCGGAACTTCCGGCGGTGATGAAATCTCCGATTCTGTTCAAACTCAACCAAAGACCGATCAGAAGGATTCAGCTCCTTCTGAAGAAAAGAAGAAAAAAGATGGAACATTTGAAGAACATAATCGCACATGCAGAGTACATATTATTCGGCATCTCTCGAAAAAATTCTTCGACATATATGTAAGCTTCGATTCAGCCAGAGAAATTTGGAAAAAACTCAAGAAAAAGTATGGGGGAGAAGACGAAGGAAAGAAGTAGTACATAACTTCTCAATGGACCTACTTTAAGATCTGAGATGATCTTCCCATTCTTGATCAGCTTCATGATTACGAAGCAATAATCTCGAGAATCCAAGCTGAAGGAATGGCCATTGATGATCATCTTGCTGCATTGTACTAGTTGATAAATTGTCGGATTCTTGGAACGGTTATCGGTCAAGATTAAAACACGAGAAGAAAAGAATGATTTTGGGTGAATTGATCTCGGACATAATGATTGAAGAAGCTAATCGAAAGTATCAAGGTAAAATAGACTTGTCAAATTATTTCAAGAACAATGCTAATCTTGCGGAAAGTTCACATGGATTCGAGAAAGGGAAATGGAAGGGAAAGAAAAAGGACAAGGACACCAAGCTACATATTAAGCAATCAGGGGATTTCAAGAAGAAATTGAAGTGTTGGAACTGCGGAAAAATAGGACACAAGAAGTTCGAATGCAAAGCTCAAAAACAAAAAATCAAAAATTCTGAAGCACACTTGACTGAAGATGTAGTAGTTGTAGTCATTGAAGTACATACAGTCTCTGATAAGGTGGAATGGATTGTGGACTCCGGATCTACTCGACATATCTGCAATCAACAATCCATGTTCAAGAGAATGGAAGAAAATGAGCACAATTATGTCTACTTAGGAGATGCAAGAGGATTGAAAGTCGAAGGGATTGGAGAAGTGGAGCTTAAACTTTCATCAGGGAGAACTCTTACTCTAACCAAAACTATTTTTGTGCCTAATATGCGTAGAAATTTAGTTTCTAGTGCCATGTTAATGAATGTTGGAGTTAAGCAAACTATAGAAGCTGGAATGTTAGTTCTGACGAAGAATGGAACGTATGTAGGAAAGGCATTCTGTTGTGGCAACTTGTTTGTACTAGAAACTAAAGACTTGAATAAAATGTTCGATTCTGCTTACTTGGTCTCTAGTTATGAGTCTTGGCACAAGAGACTTGGTCACCTGAATGTAAAATCTATTAAAAGGCTGAGACAAACAAATCTTATTCATGATCCAATTGAATTCAATACGGAAAAATGTGAAATCTGTGTAGAAGCTAAACACTCTAGAATTCCTTTTAAGAATCAATTATGTCGCTCGTCCAATGTTCTTGATTTGATTCACTCTGACATTACTGATTTCAAAAATACAACTAGTAGAGGTGGGAAAAGTTATTACATATCTTTCATTGATGACTTTTCTAGGTATTCTCGGGTGTATCTTTTGAAAACCAAGGATGAAGCTCTTGATGTATTTGTACACTTCAAGAATGAAGTGGAGAAACAACAAGAAAGGAAAATCAAAAGACTGAGGTCGGATAGAGGAGAAGAATATATGTCTGAAAGGTTTAGACATTACTGCTCTGAAGAAGGAATAATTCATGAATTCACTGCACCATATTCGCATCAACAAAACGGAATTGCTGAAAGAAAGAACAGAAGCTTAAAGAATATAATGAATGCTATGTTGCTGAGTTCAGGAATGAGTGATCAATTGTGGGGGGAAGCTGTACTCACAGCCTGTTTCATTTTAAACATAGTGCCACACAAAAGGATTCATGGAACACCTTACGAACTGTTGAAAGGTTATCCACCAAACTTGAGGTTTCTGAGAACCTGGGGCTGCTTAGTAAAAGTGGGCTTACCAGACATGAAGAGAAACACAATAGGATCAAAAACTACGGATGGAGTCTTTGTGGGATACGCTGATAACAGTGCTGCCTATAGATGCTTGACATTTGAGAAAGATAACTTGGTCTTGGGTCATGTGATAGAGTCTCGTGATGTAGATTTTTTTGAAGATGTGTTTCCATTCAACAAAGTTAAGGGAATTGATAAGCATAGCTCCAATTCACAAAGTTCAGCTACAGACTTTTCGACTTCAAGAATACCCTCTAAGAGAAATCATGCAGGCTTGTCTGAAGATGTAGAACCGAGAAAGAGTAAAAGAATAAGAACTTTTACTGATTTTGGAGCTGAGTTTGTAACATATATTTTGGAAGACGAAAATGAGCTTAATGAAGAGTTAGTTTACTCCTTTTTGTTGGAAGAAAAATCTATGTTCTTCTCTGAGGCAATGCAATCCATAGATGCAGTATTCTAGAAAGAAGCAGTAGACAGTGAATATGATTCAATCATCTCAAATCACACTTGGGAGTTAGTTGATCTTCCCATATGATGCAAGGAAATGAAATGTAAATGGATCCTGAAGAAGAAATTGAAGGCTGACGGATCCATTGACAAATTTAAGGCAAGATTAGTTGCTCAGGGGTTTACTCAAAAACATGGAATCGACTTCTTTGACACATAAGCTCCAATGACCAAAATTGCTTCCATAAGAATGCTAATGGATGTGGCATCTTCTCATGACCTGATAGTTCACCAGATGGATGTGAAGACAGCTTTCTTGAATGGAGACTTGGATGAAGAAATCTACATGCTGCAACCAGAAGGGTTTGTGTTAGAAGGAAATGAAAACAAAGTATGCAGGTTAAAAAATCCGTGTATGGATTGAAACAGGCTCCGAAGAAATGGTTTGAAAAATTCAGCTCAGTCCTGGTTGAAAAAGGATTTGAAACGAATTCGGGAGACACCTGCATTTTCAGTAAGAAAGAAGATAGAGAATATGTAATCATCTGTCTTTATGTAGATGACATTCTGATCTTGGGAACATCTCTGAACATAGTGGATGAAACAAAATCTTTTTTGAGCTCAAGTTTCATCATGAAAGATCTGAAGGAAGTGGATCTCATTCTAGGGATAAAAGTGACGAGAACTGAGAAAGGATACTGCTTGTCACAGAAACACTATGTGGAGAAGATTCTCAAGAAGTTTGGGTTTTGGAATGATCCTGCAGCTAGAACTCCATACGACTCATCTCTTCACCTAAGTAGGAACAGAGGAGTGAGCATAAGACAGGAGGATTACGCTAAAACTCTGGGCAGTGTAATGTATCTTATGAATTGTAGTAGACCAGATATTGCTTATGCAGTCAGCAGGTTGAGTCGTTACACTCATAGTCCAAATGAAGATCACTGGAAAGCAATGAATAGGTTAATAAGATACCTTAAGGGAACACAAAGTTGGAGTCTAGACTACTCAGGTTCCGCTTGCATAATGGAAGGATTCTGTAATGCAAACTGGGTTACGGACAATGATGAAATCAATTCAACAAGTGGATATGTTTTCTTGCTAGGAGGTGGAGCTATCTCATGGAGATCAAAGAATCAAACTTGTATAGCCAAATTAACAAAGGAAGCAGAGCTTATAGCTTTGGAATTAGCAGCTCAAGAAGCTTACTAGCTGAGAAGCATGTTTGCAGATCTGCCGATGATTAGCAAACCATGCTCATCTATTTTGATGAGATGTGATTCTCAAGCAGCCATTGGTATAGTGATGAACAAGCTATACAATGGAAAGAAATGTCACATTCATATGAGGCATAAGATTTTCCGAGATCTCATAGAGACGGGTGTGATATCTATTGAGTTTGTGAGGTCTTTAAAGAATGTAGCAGACCCACTCACCAAACCTTTGTGTAGTCGACTTGTTAAGGAGACTTCAAAGGAAATGGGTATGAATTTGACATGAGTTTATGGGACTCTCAATTGCTCCTTACCATTGGATTTATTAACTTAAACCTTGGTTCAAAAGATCAAAGCATGAGATGATCATGGAAAGAACTTGGTAATGTCGAACATAAATAAGTTAAGTGAAAATATCATGTTTATCATGGATTCTTTGCTTGAAACTTATTAAGACAATGAGTTTTGCAAGCGAGTAACCTTGTAGATACTTGTAAAGGTTAGAGAACAAGGCACATTGTGTGTTCTGTGTTCTGTTCTGGAAAACTCTTGTGATAAAATGTATTTTTTAGCTAGTTCGAAGTTGATGTAGAGCATGGTTGATTCAAGTTTTACGGGACAATCAAAGTCTTTGAAATCAAATGTGGGGGATTGTTGGATATATTTGATTACAAAATACTTGGGCTTAAGTTCGTTTTAAGAAGCCCAACACTAATGGATCCAAAATCTCCTACATTCAATTTCTTCTTCATTAAGATGAGACATGAAGGTTTATAAATAAAAAGCAGAGATGAAGTCGAGAGAGAGTGAAAAGTATCAGTTCTTGAAAGCTTCTTAATCATCTTGATCTTCTTTCTTTGAGCTTCGATAAACTTGGTATTCGTCTTCTTGAAACTCACATCCACGGCTTGTCATTGCGAGTGTGATGATCAAGCATTACAGAGCAAAGCTCTAATCGATTGACTACCGGATTCTTGCTCGAGATGGTGACTCAAATTGATTAAGCTCAGAAGTTCATCTTCGTCTTTGTCTTACATTTTTTTCGATTCTCTTCATTTCTCTATTAAGTGTATTGATTTCATCTCTCGGGAGCTATGTCTCATTTATTTTGTTAGATGTACTTGTGTTTTTCTTAACATTAGGAAAAGTAACTACAATTACACTTTAATATTCTTCAGCCAAATGTATGTATATCTTTTTTTTTTATCCTTTACCAAAGAGATTAAACTGACATGCAATGTGTAGTATAGTGACATTGTTGAGCATAATCTTATCATGAAGATTAATTGGAAAAATATGTACACTTTAAATTTCTATTTTTTAAAAAAGACCTCAATTTCTTTTTTTCAACTTAACTTATATTGAATCAGTTTAGAGCAGAAAACCAATTTTTCGAAAAGACCTCCAACTTTTGAGTAATTTAATTTAATCAAAATTTTTTGTTGACTTCTCAAATAAATTAAAAAATTTTGTTGACTGGGCTATTTTAAACTACCATCATAAGAAAGTTAATCAGAATTATAAAGGATTGTTAAGTCACTTAATGATAGGGTTAAAATGGTATGGTCAACAAAAGTTTGGTATTTAATTGGTAAATTAACAATTTGAGATAAAGTTCAACCATTCAAAAGTTTGAAGTGTTTTTTCAAAATATGGGTTTTTCTTTTTAAATATCTTTCCCATTCGAAAATATACCACACAAAGTCAACGTAGAGTGTAGTGACTAATTTCAAGAATGGACCAACCGAGAAATCTTAATAAGAGAATTCATATAAATGGATTGCTCAAAGGCCTTGATGAATATGTTTATAAGTCCAGTCAAGTTTTTCTTTTTGGTCGGAATAAGTCAGTCAAGTTATTACATAAGCCACGTTTCTCATGCATGATCAGTTACCATTTGTTGACAAAGCTTACAGTGTCTTACTGCTAGAAAAATAGCATGTTGAGTCTTGAAGAAGAGTATGATGCAACCACTTATGCGGTTGAAACATGTCAAAAATTAATGCTTTTATGGTCCTCTACCTCATAAAGACAAATTGCTTTCATATCTTTGCCTATTTTTTCAACTCAATGAGTTATTGGTCCCATTCTCATGCAATTTGCTCACGCTGATATCGCCATTGATCGAGTCAGCCTTTGTGGTCTCAACAGTATTGATCAATGATTAACTTTGGTTAATTTACTAAATTATCAGTATAACCAGTTTTTAACTTCCCGACAGTAATTTTTAGTGGACCGTAGTTCTTTTAACGACATGTGAATCCATTTTTTCCCAACAGTTAGTATGTTATTTCTAGAAGTTTTATAGACTTATTTACTTACACAATATCGATAACCACTTTTTGATAGATTATTATGAAAAAATTTTAGTTCAAACAAGTTTAAATGGGACAAAATTTCAGGATTATGACAATAAAACATTGTAGCATAAGTAGCCAATTCATTTTACCATACGATAAAGACCTAGCCGCCATTGAAATTTAGCCATTTAGTTATACAGCCGGTGAACGGCGGCCGATGGCTTCTACATCACAGTTGCCCGTGTTGGTAATCGGACTAGATTGCAACATCAAGCAATTAACTAGAACAAATCAAACAGGATCTTATGCAAATTCTGAATTACAATTAGATCTTAAGTTTAGAGTATACCTTGTTGTTTTGCAGCGGAATTAGTTGACAGAATCGAGATTCTATTAGCACTCCAAACGTAGTGCCTCTATCGGTATCCACACACACACAAACTGGATCAGGAACGGGATGCTAGTGCCGTTTGAGATCAAATCTCCTTCTCTTAGGGTTGCTGTGTGGTGTGTCTTTTGTTTTTCTTTTCTTTGTGTGGCGTTACACATTTTTTTATAATTATTATTTATCCTTTTATAACAAGACACATAACCTAATCTCATTAGGTTTAGCAAGATGGGATTAGGCTCAATTTAAACATAGTAAACTAAATCTCATTTAGTTTTGTCAATATGCTTAAGCCCAACACATAATAAAAGATAACAATTATTCTTTTATGTGTGTTACATACACATATATCTAATATATGTGTCCCTAAATATAAATATACTTTGATCCAATTTGCTTAGGTGTGTGACCCTATAGGATCATATAATATTAGTAATAGATTCCTAATCTATAGATTATAATTGGTTTCTAGCAAAACATTATAACCACCTAATATTATACGATATCGAATACTCGATTATACAACTTCATAAAAAGAAAGTATGAATGATTTCAGGACATTCCCAACAATCTCCCACTTGTACTGGAATCATCTATTCCGATAATCCCTTTGCTTCTATATCTTGATCTCATCATAAGGCAAGAAACAGTGTCATCCTTATTAAGCTAGATCATTTTATCTAACTCTGATTTATACTGATCAAACAAACGATTGACATTCACCTTGTTTGAGCATGGCCATGCATTTCTCAGTATTAAATCTTCGATAGGCTAGTAGATACCCAAGAGTTAGAACCAGAAGTAGTAACATTTACTTCTATAACATAAATACTTGAAGACGATGTTTCGAAAGTCTTCTTCTTTTTCAGATCTTCCAGATACTTTTTACAGTTTATTTTCCAATGCCCAGAGCCATTACAATAATGGCACTTATCAACTTCAGAAGGACCAGGATTAAACTTAGGAGCTCGGTCAGACTTGCTTGAATTCTCAATCCAGCTTGCCTTTCCTTTTCCTTTGTTTTTGCCTTGTTTCTTAAACTTTTTACCCTTTTGCATCAAAAGAACATGAGGGGTGTCCTTCTTAACATTGGGCTCAACAGTTTTGAGCATTCCATGCAGCTCAGTCAAATTCTTTGTCAAGTTGTTCATGTTGTAGTTCATAACAAACTGATCATAACTTGACGGTAGTAACTGCAAAATGAGATCAGTGGCCAACTCTTGGCTTATTGGGCATTTCAGTTTTGCCAGATTATCAATATAACCCATCATCTTAATGACATGAGGGATTACTGGACTATCATTTGGCAGCTTACACTCAATGAGAGCCTTAACCGTTTGGTATCTCTCAGTTCGTGCTTGCTCCTGAAACATTCCTTTCAGGCTAGTGATCATGTCAATTGGCGAATCAACGTTCTCATATTGCTTTTGCAAGTCTGAGTTCATGGTAGCCAACATAAGACAACACACATCGACCATATCACTAACATGCTTCTCATAAGCATTTCTCTCTGCATGTGAAGCATTGGTCTTAGGTTTTTAACAGAGAACCTTTTCAAGGACATAGTCCTTTTTCTCTTGCTTGAGAATAATTCTCAAGTTTCGATACCATTCAAGGAAGTTCGACCCATTCAATTTGTCCTTTTCAAGGACAGATCGCAATGAGAATGAACTGTGAGGAGTTGACATTGTTGTACACAAGATTAGCAAATATTAATATGATGTTCATTAGTATGAGAAATCTCAACAATTAAGAAAACTCACATTATATTCAAAACAATATTATCCTCAAAATGAATATAATGATCCAAGATCCATATTTCACTAGAATTCAGGTGAGCTTTGGCTCATCGCCTGAATAACTAGCTATTTAGGTAAACAACACCTTGTTAATTATATCTTATATAATTCTTGGTTGTTAGATAACATCATATGTTAAATCTAACCTATGCTTCTAAATCCAAAACCGTTTTGATAGCTTAGTCAAGTAAACCAAACTTTTCATGTATAGAAACCGTTTCTATCTATCTTACTTATTTAATTGTAGACTCCTTGCTGAGCAAGCCAACCATACAACGAAACAAGTTCCAATAGTTGATTAGATTGGATAGGCATCAAGAATACTTGATATTTATTGAGGAATTAAATTTAATCCGATTTTAAATTTATATTTAAGTTTTATATCTAATATAAACATTTAAATATAACTAATACATATCTTATATGTATTAAATTGGATTATAAATTACTAAACTAATTTTAAATTTAACTTAAAATATTTATTATCATATAATTAAATGATTAAATTAAATTCTAATCAAATTAAATCAAACCAAATCTTCAGTTATGATATGATCATACCAAATATCAAATCATAAACCTAAATGGAAAATTAACTTTTAATTTATTATATTATAATCTTATTATAATATTTATTTATTTCCTTTAAAACAATTTCAGAATTTTATTCAAAACAAAATCTTATATATGAATTCAAAGAAAATCAAGTCTATTAACCTAATAAACCAAGTCAAACATTGCGGCTTTAATCTTTACACAGACCACGATAATGATGCAAGATTTTTGGATTGAAGGCTTAACAATCTTAAGCCAATCGCAATTACTTGTTGTTATCAGACGAACACTTGTTGTTTTACAAGCCAATCACAATGTTAATAATGCAATTATAGTCAAACGTTGCGGCTTGTTGTCTTACAAGCGAATGACAATTGATGTTTTATTGTTAATCGATTGTAACAAATCGATTCGTTCACCAAAATTAGTGATGAAAAAATCAGCGAACACCAACACAACACTTGTTTCGATCACCAAAATTAGCGATGAACGAATCAGCGAATCAGCGAATACCAATATGAATCGAACGGAATGAATTATCCTTATCAAACTATAGAATAAGCTAGATCCAATTTCAGAATTAAACATGTATGCTCTGATACCACTGTTGGTAATCGGACTAGATTGCAACATCAAGCAATTAACTAGAACAAATCAAACAGGATCTCATGCAAATTCTGAATTACAATTAGATCTTAAGTTTAGAGTATACCTTGTTGTTTTGCAGCGGAATTAGTTGACAGAATCGAGATTCTATTAACACTCCAAACGTAGTGCCTCTATCGGTATCCACACGCACACAAACTGGATCAGGAACGGGATGCTAGTGTCGTTTGAGATCAAATCTCCTTCCCTTAGGGTTGCTGTGTGGTGTGTCTTTTGTTTTTCTTTTCTTTGTGTGGCGTTACACATTTTTTTTTTTTTATCCTTTTATAACAAGACACATAACCTAATCTCATTAGGTTTAGCAAGATGGGCTTAGGCTCAATTTAAACATAGTAAACTAAATGTCATTTAGTTTTGTCAATATGCTTAAACCCAACACATAATAAAAGATAACAATTATTCTTTTATGTGTGTTACATACACATATATCTTATATATGTGTCCCTAAATATAAATATATTTTGCTCCAATTTGCTTAGGTGTATGACCCTATAGGATCATATAATATTAGTAATAGATTCTTAATCTATAGATTATAATTGGTTTCTAGCAAAACATTATAACCACCTAATATTATACGATATCGAATACTCGATTATACGACTTCATAAAAAGAAAGTATGAATTATTTCAGGACATTCCCAACAGTCCGTTTATCTCTCTCTCCCTCCCATCGGTGAAGATCTGAAAGAATATAGGTGACGGTTGTTGAGATTAGAAGATTCCGACGTGCTCTTTTGATCTCAGCCTTCTCTCCGGCGATTTTGTTACGTTCGGAGGTGTAGCTGGTTTGAGTTTAAGCGGAGCTCCTTTGATAAGTGAAGATCTTATTATGTTTTGGTGTGAAAGATCTTCTCTCCTCAGATCTTTGTCTGAGATCTCCTCTCCGCTGACAAGCCTTGTCATCATCTCGTCTAGTTATCTCCCTTCTCATTTCAGCCATTTATTTCTCTGTTCTTAGTTTTTTTCAGTTGAGCTTAGATCTTGTTTAGCTTTCATTTGGTTTTAGACTAAGTCTTTGTAGTTTAGATCCTAGTTTCTGCCTCCTTAAATTGATCGTATAGTTAGTCCTCTTTGGTGTCAATTGGTGGTTGTGCCGTTTAGGTTCAGTTTCTCCGGGTAGAGGATTGGTTCGCTCCTTGTCAGTACGTTAACACCTAATCAAGGTTTGGTTTCTTGTTGGCCTCTATCGAAGCATCACAAAGTCGACTTGACACTCATGCTCTTTATGACCGGTCTAGCAGCTCTTAATACATATGTGAGGTATATTTATGCATCATAGGAGACTCTTCGTCATCAGCTTGGTCTTTGCTTGTTTCATATGGTTTTCGATCTTCACGTTTTGGGTAGTAGATTTTTGTGTATATCTCATCTGTTTGTGATCTAATCTATAGACCTTTCGAGGTTTTATCTTTTAGTTTTTTTCTTTTGGGCGTAGTCTCCAGAAAATTTTTGTATTACGCTGGCTTATGTATGCGAACGATATATCTTTCCATGATTTTAATATAACAAAAATAAAAGTAGCCAAATCATTTTTTTTTTTAAATTCTCATGCACCACCATAATTGTTTGAAACCATAGTGTTACAATTTTACTACGGAAATCTGATCTGTTATGTATATCGTAATTGGGGAAATTTTGTAATTTATAAGCAAAGTGTTGGCTGATGACTAAAATGCATTGAGATTAATAGACATCATTGTTTAAATTTAAGATTCTCGTGAATTATATACAAGCACTAGATTTAAATGGTGGTTAAGATGTCTTATACACAAGCCACAAGTGGATATTGGGAGAAGAAGCCGAATAGGACAGCTAAATAAGTGAGGATTTCGCATTTTTAAAAATAATTTTATCTATCAATTCAAAATCAAATAGAAAATATAAAATGATCTTAATCTCACTGATATATATTGATCGAAAGAGAAATCATGGAAAGAGATATTGAACGGTTTTGAAATACCACTGTCAGTATAAGAAAGTTCTTTTGTTAATAATCACTAAAAATATTTTAAGAAAATAGTTTAATTAACCAGTGACAATGTCTTAAGGTTGCTAACAACGGACACTGAAACATAATTGTTTCTGTTGAGTTCCGTTATGTCATCAAACACGGACTCGTCGGTCGCTATAATTTTGCTTTAAAAAAAAGTCAAATACAATAATTAATGACTTTTCTTAATTACAAAGTCATTATGTTCTTCTACACGTTAGTTTTTGCTTCTCCTTATTATACATAAAACAAAACAAAAATCTATACTAATTTTTGTTTTCATGAAATGTAAAATTATAGTTCAAAATAATATATCTAAATATTTCTGTCAAGTTTCAGGAAAATTATTCAACGAGCAAACGAGTATAAATATAAGTTGGATATTTTTTTTCTTTTTTCTTTTAAGTATACATCATGGGTTTTAAATAGGGTAAATTAGATGAATATAAAAAAATTTGAAAAATTAAAAGTTTGACAAAAAAATTAAAAAATTAGTTTTTAAATAAATTTGGTGTTAAGTTGACTATTTTACTTTTAGTATATTAATAGTAAGCGAGTTAAATCGATATTATTTTTCGTACAATAATAAGATTTAAGTTATATTACACATATACTAAATGAGTTAGATAAATAATATATTTAACAACATGATAAAATATAAGTTGAGCAAATAACAATATTATTTATCTGATAACAATATATTTATCCAACATATCAAATATGTTTCAAGTTGTAATATAATAATTATGTATAAACTGTACAATTATATTCTATATAATTGTTTACCATATATACAAATATGCTAGAAGTACATAGATTGATGTATACGATTAAATAAAATTTAAACTGGTAACAATATATGCTTTATGGTGCATTCAAAACATTTAATATTTCACATATTTATATAATTGTTTAAAATATGTAATAAATGTTATAAATACATATATAGTTGTATATGGATAAATAAAAAGTTGAACAATTAATATTTTTGTTATAGTGTTACAAAGACACGTTTAATATATTTTTGAAAAATTACTCTGAATCTTAATTTTGAAAACTTGTGTTAAAATTGAAATTTTTTATATCTGTTATACTTTTTCTTCTATATATTTAAAGTCAAAGTTTGCGTGAAAACGTGACAAGTTCATGGATCTACATTTCCATGATTTGGTTCTTTTATTATAATGATGGTAGTGAAAATATAAAATATAATCCTTGTTCTCCTTGATGAGCATTATAATAATCAGAAACAAACTCTATATTATTTTGATTGACCATTTAAAAGAATCTAACTATTTAGATATATATATATATATATACACATACATACATAATCATTAAACATAATCATGATCAATAGAAAATTCAATCTAAAGTAGAATTTCTCATAGAAACACACACACACACAAATGTAAAAACAAGATTCTAATTAAGCATTTGATTAAGCTATGGAAACTTGTAACAAAATGATTTGTATAAGTGATAATTTTGAAAATAAAATAAAAGAAGACGTTGTAGAATAGTTGCTCTTTTGAAAAGGGTAAGTAGCTCCTTCATACTGCTATACTGGCTTTTCCATTACATCAAAAGTTCATCTAAACGTTTTAAATTTAATTATTGTATTATATTTTAGTATAAAATAAGATCCTCTACGTATTTTAGATCTTATTTTTATATGTTTGGAATCTCTGAGTATAAAACCAATAAAAATTAAATAAATGGTCGAAGCTTTTGGTCTAATGTTTTAGTACTTTTACATTGGATCTCAGACTTGATTAGTCGAGAATACAAATTATAGTTGAATAATTAATGTACGATGAGTATAGATATTGAATGTATTGTAGATAGATTTGTTTGTTTGAATTTAATTAATCAATATGTGACACATGCATAATTTTTTATTATAAATTTTTGTACGAAGTTGAACTCTTTGTTGTATTATTTATTATATGTAATTATTCACTATGGTATGATCATAATGATTAAAGACTTCAACTGTAAAACGGAGGAAAAAAGTGTTTTTAATGACCTCATGACAACAAAAGGTAATTAAAGTTTGACTTTTAATCGGTCATTATATATACCAAAAAGTCTTAAATGGCATGGTAATGTATCCTATTAATTTATACTTTTTGAATTATCATTGCATTACTACTAGGATTAAATCTACATAATACATTTGATTGACAAAAGTAAACTAAGTATGTTATTAGGAAAACAAACATTGACCGAGCAAATGTTGAGTTTCAAATACCATATTGATAAGATTACATTTCTTCTAACTTGACTCATCTTATATTAAAGCATACAAAGTTAATACGAAAGTACATGTTTAACAAATGAATTATATATGGAGATCCTTTTTAACATCGTAGACAAGAAATTAGATTTATTATTAATAATCTAAGCATTAAAAGATAGTGGGAAAAAACTACAAAGTCTAGCAAATTCCAACTATCTGGCCAATTACTTACTTTTGAATATCCAATTCTAAGTATGAGACCAAAATCCAATACAAGTTTAAACATAAATCTCAAATACTTTCAACACACCTTAAATACTTCTTTATTTACATTTAACCAGACAAATCTATCTACAGAAAGTATTTTTATAGTTATACCATATGACATCCATTATCAAAATTAGTATGAAAAAGTATCTTTGTTTAAGTAGTAGATTTTTTATACATAATCTTATAGCAATAAGTTTAGGCTTTAATTCATATTTTATTGATTTAATTGATAAAAAGAATTAATAATATTAGAACCAACGATAATAAATTATCTATATGAAAATCCAACAAAAAAAAAGTATCTATAGAAAAACCGATAGATAAAAATCATAACGAAGCCAATTAATTAACCGTCTAATACTTTTTCTATATAACATGGATTAATTTATAGTTATTTCAAAAATTAAATAATTTGTTAAGAAACATATATATGGTAAGTTGGTTTTCATTTAATTAGTTTGACACTAAGTAATGAATTTAATTTCCATTATACTTTAATTAAAATATATACTAGGATTTCGTAGATAATAGTTTTGCTAACAAAAAATGATTTGATAGCTCACAATTGTAAAATTAAATAATTTTTTGATTACAGTTTTGACTCAATTAAGATGTTACTGTTGCAAACGTCAGATACACAGATCCGACCTTCCTCGTATACATCCCTAACAGAATTTTATTAATCATTTCATTAATATGTAATTACATATTAACTACTACAATTTATTAACTTTACTTATACTTATTGTATATCAACTTAACTTATTTATTCCTTCGATCCTCGAATCAGAAACTCTCTCTCTCTCTATCTTTTTTGGAATCGCTTATTTTTCTTCCACAACAGGCTTCGATTTTTCTCGCAGCCCGAATTCGCTAATTGTCAAAAATCTTTGATTTCTATTTTTGTTTCTGTTGAATTGAATAACTTTATTCTCCGATGAGTCGTCTTCTTCGTCCAATTTGAATTTTCTCCGCACACCAGAGTTCAAATTCTGACTTTTGGGTCTCCGGTCGCTAGGGTTTATGCTTCTGCAGATCTCAGGATGAGCGTTGCAAAATCTCAAGTATGGCAGCCATGCAAGAAGAAGAGGTTTATCTGAATCAATAAGAGATCTGTGTATCGAGAACCAATCTTAAAACACGAGATAGCTAGAGAGAGAGAGAGACATGTCTTCTCGAACAATCCCTTCACGATCGTCTATTACGGGAGCTTCTTCTTCAGGTAGGACAAGAGTTGGTAAGTACGAGCTTGGAAGAACTTTGGGAGAAGGAACCTTCGCTAAGGTCAAATTCGCTAAGAATGTTGAGAATGGAGAAGCTGTCGCCATTAAGGTCATCGATAAAGAGAAAGTTACGAAAAATAAGATGATAGCTCAGGTATATATATATATATATATATATATATACATGAATCTGCTGCTATGTTTTCTTTTGGTTATTGGTTTCACGCAGCTATTAATTGAATCGTCGATTTTCTGTAGATCAAGCGTGAGATTTCGACAATGAAATTGATCAAGCACCCAAATGTGATCCGTATGTTTGAGGTTTGATCTACAATAATATTTTAAAGAATCTAAAAGCTTAGTTCCAAGTTATTCACAATTATGTGTTCTAAGATTCCTACAATAATCTGAGATTCGTTTGATGTTATGACAAATTTGTGGCCCCTGACTAATCTCACATACTATAGAATAGTATTATTCTATGTGTCTTTTGGTATCTTTGTAGTTATCCGATGTTCCTCTTCTTCTTCAGGTGATGGCCAGCAAATCTAAGATCTACTTTGTTTTGGAATTCGTGACTGGTGGGGAGCTTTTCGATAAAATTGTAAGCTTTCTTTTCAGTTTGTTGAAAAATAGTCTTTTTCATATGTAGAAAGGGATCTCGAGTGAAACAAGTACAAGGACTTGATTCTCTGAAATTATACGTGTATTAGTCAAGCAAAGGGAGATTGAAGGAAGATGAGGCGAGGAAGTACTTTCAACAGCTTATTAATGCGGTGGATTACTGCCATAGCAGAGGAGTTTATCATAGAGACCTTAAGGTTTTAGGAATCTTGTATTCTGATCCTGTGTATTAATTGACGTCAGGATAATAGTTCAATGTGTTTAAACATATTGCACCTTCTGGATGCAGCCAGAAAATTTGCTTTTGGATGCAAATGGTGCTTTGAAAGTGTCTGATTTTGGATTGAGCGCTCTACCTCAGCAAGTCCGAGTGAGCATCGATATTCTGATTTTCTTATTCTATTTATTCGTTGTAATTGTCATAGCTTGATAATTCAGCTGATTTCGTGAGTTATGAAAAACCTGATTTGTGGCATTTCTTCCTTAGGAGGATGGGTTACTTCACACAACATGCGGAACACCCAATTATGTTGCTCCAGAGGTATCATTTACTTCTAGTGTAAACTCACATTTAGTTGTCTTGAAGCTTAAAGTCTATTATGTTCTGGTCTCAATACGATATATTTTCTCTAGGTAATCAATAACAAAGGTTATGATGGGGCGAAGGCTGACTTGTGGTCTTGTGGTGTGATTCTGTTTGTCTTAATGGCTGGTTATTTACCTTTCGAAGATTCTAACCTGACGTCATTATATAAAAAGGTGCTACGCTTTATTCTTCTCTGTTTATTTTTTTCCCCTTTTCTCTCTCTGATACATATTTATATTACCTGATATAAGAATAGGATTCTAGTTTTGCATGTTTGGACGACGTCATTTAGATGTATGGGACTGGGAGCCTCTGTCAGTTCCATAGAACTTGAGAATTTTATAGCATAAAATGCCACCTGAGTCTCCTTTCGTCTTGTTTACAGATATTCAAAGCAGAATTTACCTGCCCTCCTTGGTTCTCTGCAAGTGCTAAGAAGTTAATCAAAAGAATTCTGGATCCCAATCCAGCAACGGTATAGTTTTCTTAGCGTTTTATATGAGTAACTATCCTTTTGTACCATACCTTTAGAGAGGTAAAAACTTGTATTGGATTGAGGAAGCCTGAAATCTTCACGTTGATTTTTGATATTGTGCAGAGGATTACATTTGCTGAGGTCATTGGAAATGAGTGGTTTAATAAAGGGTATAAAGCACCTAAATTTGAGAATGCTACTGTCAGCCTTGATGATGTTGATGCAATTTTTGATGACTCAGGGGTAAGGCTTGTGTTCTTATGTTATTTTTATGTTTTTATTTTGATGAATTTTGTCTTGAATGATTGCTCATTGTTTTCTGGTTCGTAGGAGTCTAAAAACCTTGTTGTGGAGAGGAGAGAAGAAGTCCCTAAGACACCAGTAACTATGAATGCTTTTGAGCTCATCTCAACATCCCAGGGTCTCAATCTCGGTTCACTTTTCGAAAAACAAATGGTACAGACTTCTGATAAGTAAAGCTGATCCTTAGAATTCAGCATCCGAGGCGCTTATTTGTTGACAAAGTCTAGACTGTTTTTATTGCTCCAAAAGTTAAATGACCAATACCTTCTGTCGTTTTGAGTGATGATCATCTTTTATTTCAGGGGCTTGTGAAACGAAAAACTCGATTTACTTCGAAATGTTCGGCTAATGAGATAGTCACAAAAATTGAGGCTGCGGCAGCACCAATGGGGTTTGATGTCAAGAAAAATAATTACAAGGTTAGCAACTCTCAGAGATTTACCCGTACTGTGAAGTTATATTCATTTGTTGCTTCTGATTAGACCCATTGACCAATGATCGTATCTCAACTCCTTCAGATGAAGCTGCTAGGAGAGAAATCAGGGCGCAAGGGTCAGTTAGCAGTTGCCACTGAGGTTAGTTTTCACAGTGACCAGTCTTAGCCTTTTGTATGGTTGGATGAAATCTAATTTCAACTTAATTGACATCAACCTTCAGGTTTTTCAAGTTGCTCCATCTCTTTACATGGTTGAAATGCGAAAATCAGGAGGTGACACCTTGGAATTCCACAAGGTATGCAAGGCTTATCAACTCCCCTCTGGTTCTATGAACTGAGCTCGTGCTATTGCTTGTCAAAAATTGTTCCAGTCACTGATGTTTGCATCTTTTACCTGCGTGGTCTTCTTTTAGTTTTACAAGAACCTTACCACGGGACTGAAGGACATTGTTTGGAAAACAATCGATGAAGAGAAAGAGGAAGGAACCGGTGGTAAGCATTATCCTTGAATAATCTGTGTTAGATAAGCCTAGAGAGTAGGAAGTAACGAGGAAAAACAACAACTGAGAAACATCTAAACACACAAATCATGTTATGTTTCTTCTAGTT
This sequence comes from Lepidium sativum, assembly GCA_023374145.1. Lineage (NCBI taxonomy): Eukaryota > Viridiplantae > Streptophyta > Magnoliopsida > Brassicales > Brassicaceae > Lepidium > Lepidium sativum. The sequence continues at coordinate 40,125 of JAKUCM010001940.1, forward strand.
TCAGGTAGTACTAATGGTAATGGTAATGGTGCTGTGGCTGCTGCTTGATGCCGGACACTGGCGATACTACAGGCCTGTGTACAAGCTGATATTCTTATTTATGTTGATATAGATTTTGTTCGTTTTAAATTACTATAGTAGTGGGTTTGCGAGTGGTTTCAAAGCTATTCAAAGGAAGCGTGAAGAAATGGAGCTGAAACCATATATTGGTGGGATTTGATATTTATTCTTGTTTGATTCCATTGAATGTCGTGAATAGCATGCGTGTTGCGAGTATTTAATCCGATGAACCGGAAATTATAAAGATATACAGCGGTTGGTTCGAGAAAATCGATTTTGCCATTGATACGCTTTCAGTTTTTACTTTTGTCAGAGGTTAGTGATTAAGAGAATTTATGCATGAGTAAATTCTGGGAGAATTCCTGAGATTCATTAAATAACAATATTAATCCTTATCATATGATCTACTTGATTGAATTCACGAGTTTTCGAAATGATGAAGATATATTGTTTATTTTGTTAAGTAAAGACATCTCAAATTCTAGCACTAGATTTGCTGATTCTGTCTACAGTTACCAAACTAGTTTTATGTGTGATCTCTTCTGTATTTTTAATACAATAGTACAACTCGAAAATTGATTGGTTTTATCTTATCCAGATTTGTATTAACATAGCTTTCCAATATTTTGTTGTTTTATGCATATAAGAACATTGACAGTGGAAGATACAAAGGCAACACGTGAGAATGTTCATATGGCTTTTACAGTAATGTAACCAAATTTTCCTCTCTTTTTTTTCTAATTCTTCTTACGGTACAAACCGATTCTGAACACCTCCGATTTAATAAACCCAAAATATATGGTTTGCGAAAATTCCGGTTTAGCTTGAAAGTCCTTCATTTGTTACGTATACGGCCCATGCTTCCTACAATATTTCCAAATGTTAACAAAGAGTTAATGACCAGGACAAGTATTAAAGCTTGAAGGTGCTTGAACCGATTTCGGTTATCTAAATTGGTTTGGTACCTGAAGAATAGTGAAAACTCTACTGGCGACAGATTTCTGAATCGGTGAAGCTCCTCCTCTCTGTTGTAGCTTATCTGGATGTAAACAAAGCCGAGCTTTTTGGTAAGCTTTCTTCACTTGTGATCCTTCTCGAAGATTTGCTAAAGGAATCGCTTGCCAAATGCTATTTGACCAAAGAACCTGATATATAATTCCCGGTTTGGCTCATTATCAGTAACTTGTTTACTTAGTCTGACACAGAATTGTAATGAAATTCAATCCAAATTCTGAAGCTTACATGATGTAAAGTTGAGAGAAGTAGTCTAATGTTGGTCTCTTTTCCGGTTAACCAGATTCTTATCTCTTCGTCCTTCATCTCCATCTCCATCTGCATTATTCAAGTTTTCTCATTAGAATCTTATAATCCCGAGAAATGTTCAGGTTTTTTTTTTTGTCAATTACACTAACCTCTTCTTCTGATTTGGGTTCTTCATCACTTCTTCTCGAATCTATAATGTCTTCTTCTGTTTGCTTTGCTTCTGGACGTTGAGATCTCTCTTTTGCCCAAGCGATTGCTTCATCCATGTCGTTCGAATCCGAATTCCCTCCTTCATTTCCTCCTCCTTCTCTGTAACGATCGAATCGATCTGAGTTTATCTCAATCACGTAAGAATTCATCTCTTCTTCTTCTTCTTCTTCTTCTTCTTCTTCTTCTTCTTCTTCTTCTTCTTCTTCTTCTTCTTCTTCTTCTTCCTCTTCTTCTTCTTCTTCTTCTTCTTCTTCTTCTTCTTCTTCTTCTTCTTCTTCTTCTTCTTCTACTACCACCTCGACTTTACAATCTCCAGTCTTTCTCTGTTTTGTATCAGTTTCGGAGATAAAGGAAGAAACAGGGGAAGATGCCGGAGAGCTTGGTCCGTAATCATCCATTCTCCTGAAGGAATTAGGATTTAAACTTATTGTCTCCGGTGATGCTCTTCTGGATCCACCGAAATGTGCTTTTTTGTAGTAAAAATCTGTTTTTTCCGGTGTGTTATTTTGGCTGGAGAATGAATCTCCGTGTGTTGGAAACGCCGGAAAACTCTGTTTCTTTGATTCTCGTTTATGACTTCTCGACGGGACGTTTAACGGTCTAACGAAACAAAACAGAGCAGATTCGAAATTACGAAATTGACCTTACGAAATAGTACAGATGTGGAGGGTAAAAAAGTAAAACCTCACTCACCTGAGTCTAGAAGTGAAAGAAGAATATCCAGCATCTTCGACGGAAGCTGCCACCGGCGGAGGATAACGAGGACTAGCCTCCTCGGAAGAGAGCATCGACGATGAATGAGATCTTGATTTCGACATCGTGCTCTGTTTTTTCGATCCGTCCTTCACCCTCTCGCCGCCGCGACCGCCGAAAACACCGTCGTAGAATCCTTCTTCACCTGACGGAATCCGAAACGCCGGTAAGTTTCTTCCGTGTGATTTAGAAGTCGGAAGAGATCCACCACCGCGGAAATTCCCCGGACGTCGAAAAATTTCGTCGTAGAAACAATCGGAACGAGAGAAGTCGCCGGAGAATTTTCGGGTGAGGACGCTTCGCGGCGGACCACCGAATACATCGGCGAAATCTTCGGCGTCGATTCGAGCATCCATTGATTTACGAGCAATGGAAAAGAATGGATCAACGCCTAAACCCATTTTCATACGCCACATTCATCCATTTCACCGGTGAAGTATAATCGTAATTCGCCGGTCACCGGGAAATTCGAAGAGAGAAAGAAACAATGAAGTAATGAGAGTGTGTTGTGTAATAATGTACATTAACGTACATATTTATATATAGTAGGCATTAACGACAAATAAATAAATTTTAATTTTAATATATTTCTTTGTGGCGTTGATTGTGTTTTCGTTTTCAACTCTTTCTCCTGATCTGAAAGAAAAAAATTGAGCTATATTTTGATACAATCATTTTTTTTTGTCAATATTAAACAATACTTAATTAACTCATTAGTAGTTTCTATATGATAGGGACTATAAAATTCAATTTTTGAATATACAAGTACGTATATTTTGTGAATTTACCATATATTACTAACTATATACCACAATAATTCTTTTAATAGTTTTAATGTAATTCTTTTTTAATAAACAAAATAAAAAATAAATTGTTGCCAAAAATAAATTTTATTTGGTGTACTTCGTCAATACATATGGATAATATTGTGTACGGCACATTAAAAGGACAACGCATTTAATGATTTAAATCGAAAGATAATTGAAAATTATAATAACAATAATAATTATTATTATTATCAACTATACTCATTCATCATAAAAGAAAAGATAACCAGTTTGTGGATATAAAAATTACAGAAAGAAAAGATTTCTAGAATGAGATTAACTAATGTTATTTATTCTTTTGTTTTGTCAATAATAAAAATGTTTAACATGGTTATAATAATTATTATATATAAACTTCATAAATATATGGAGGAATGGTTTATGATTAGAAATATCTACATATACGTTTTATATTGGTCAATAATTTATAATATTTTGTGTCAACCATCTACCATATAGTTTAAACTAGGAGGAATCAATATGAAAGATAAACTTGCCTTACGATTAAGAATTTTTCTAGGTGTGGAAAATGTCGGTATTAGTTTAGTTTTAACACCATATTCAAATGTAGTCAATTGCAAAAGTCACATCTATTTTCTGCTGTTATAATACATCATAGTTCTTCTCTAACTCTGCAATCTGCATGTATTAGTGCTTCCACATAGATTTCTATCTTCCATAACTTATCCTTCTATTATGTCTTTAACAAATTACATCACTCTAAACCTGTAAAAACATCTTATTCCTTCAGAAAAAACAATCCACATAGCGTATATATCCAGAAATATACGTCAACATCAAAACATAGTCACAATCCCTCCATCCAAATATCAAATTTCGAAAATATATTTTGTTCCAAAAACCTGTCCTCCATTTATTTAAGATACATGCCACTTGTATGTTCTTATAACAGAAAATACACAAATTTCGATTTAAATAACTTTAAAACAAACTGATATTTTATGCACAATCGTAATATAATCCGTGAAATCTGCACTAAATAGTTTCATTAAGAGGAAAAAATATACACACGCGCACATATATGGCTAAAGAAAAAAAAACTATAGTTGGATTGATTATAATGTAATAAAATGTTTTATTGAACATGTGTGATTCTTTAATCTATATTATCCCTTTTTTTATCTTAGTATTGAGTCATCTCGAGTTTCAACATGATTATGATAAAAGGTTACAAAACTATATAGAATGTTGTTTCTGTTTATGGGATAGTACAAGGTTCACAAAATAGATGATGTCTTCTAAATCGAGGCAGTCTCTGTAAAATATAGAGTTTGACCTAATTTTTTGTATTTGTTGTAACGTTATCACTTGGAGTCCCTACTGTGTTAGACACGATGTAATGATTTCCCAACTTTTATTTATCTGTTTCATTATTATCTCTTTATTTATGTATTCTTCAATATAAATAATTATTTAATTTTTCAGTTGTTTTTTGGTTGATAGTGCGTCCTAGTTGAGTGCAAAACCAAAACTAAACTATAATTATTAGTTTCGGGGGGTCAAACACAAATCTCATCTGTTTAGATTTTATAATTCCTATTTTTAACAACAACGTATTCAATTTTGACCCTACCTTTAATATATCTCTCAATGATATTTTTCTGAATCGGTGGCGTTTTGCACTTGTGAAAACATTTAAGATTGGTTTAACGTGTCACTCACTTTTGAACCAAGTATCATGTGTTATATAGTTCCTTGCACTACCGAACTAGTTAAATTCTTACAAAGATCAACATATTTTAGAGTTTTATCATATATAATAAATACAATATATTATATATGAGTTTGATCAATAAATTTCACATTTCACCAAAAAATAAAAATAATATACAATAAATGTTTGACAAAAGCTAAAAAAATTAGTTCGCATTTGAATGTATAACACTATACATGATTTAGATAGTTTAACATATTTAATAACCAACATGATGTTATATAACTTTATTTTTGGAGTGTAACTATTCTTATAAAAGCCTTCAAAAAAATAAAACTATTCTTATAAAAACTTAAAAGTATGATGACTAACTAATTAAAATCACATTTTTTAGTTATGACAAGTCATCAATAGGATAGTAAACCGACCTTACTATAATGTAAATATTCAAATCTTATATATTAAAGCCACATCTTATATTATTCCTAGTAAGTTAGAGAAGGTTTAAAAATAAAATTAATTAAAAACAATAAAAAAGAGAAGTGGGTGAAGGAATGACAAATACCCTTTGAAGGGGACAGTGCATGCTATAATTTGATGTCAATAAAACATTCTTCCCTACCAAAAGCTATTCTCTTCTTACTTTCCAACACATTCTTATCATTATTCTCTATTTACTTATTACAATATTTGTTAAAATTTTATTTTATTTATCTGATGTCCCCTAGTGGACAGGTCGATCATTTATTTATCATTTCATAAAACTGATACCCGATTTTCATATTATTTTATTTATTTTGTAAGCAATTTCATTTTTGCATTTTAGGCATAAGACTAACTATAAGTTGTTCAATTTGAAGTTTAAAATCATCTAAGAGGTGAGTTACTAACTCAATCTACTTGGATGGATGGATTAATTTGATCCGTATTTATTCTTTTTTTTGTCAACTAACCTAATAAATTTAATTCTTATTATTTTAAGAATTAATAAAATAATAATATTAGTACACCACCTATCTTCGGCCAACCCTTATTATTATTATTGACTAAGGTCACGGTACAAAATTTTATTACTTGTTAAAAAGATTTTTCCATTTGGGGCTAGCAAATAAAACGAGGACTATTTTGGAAAACGATTGTTAAACTTTTATATATTTCAGGAAAATTGATTTGGTTTGAAGTCAAAAATATATTATAAAATCAATAGAATATAATAATATAAAAATGTACACATCAGTCTTATAGTCCAAAATCACAAAGAAATGGTCAAGAAAAAAAGGTGGATTAATTTGGTGAATTTCATTTGTTTTTCTAATATATAATTTTTGCTAGGGACAATGAACAAAAAGAAAGAAACAAGCCTTGAAATAGTTTAGAACATATATCAGATTCAAACCCTCTGTACAGGAACATAACAGGTAAAAATGCAGATCAGGTGATCTTTATAAGGGGACAAATTTATGTTATCTTAAACTTAAAGAGTATTATATAATAAAATCAGATACAAAAGCAATCATTTTTTCTGCGATTTGCTCCTTTAAGATTCGAGCTTAGACTATATAGATTAATAAGAAAGTAAGAAGATAATCAAGTAAACTCATTAATCTTTAGCTGTTATAAACATGTGAGTGAGCTGTGATGTTTCCTGCAGTTTTTGTGTGGATGCTATGTTGCAAAAGATGTTGCATCTTAGTCATCATTTATCAAATCTTTATAAGATAGGACTTTATATATTACATCTCTTTTAAAAAATGAAAAGAATCACTTGGTGGTCCATTTCTAATACATTTTCTTTTTTCTTAAATGGTCATAACATGAGTCTGATGGGTTCACTTTTCATACGCAAAATCACAATAATGAGTCAAGATTCGTAGACACTATGAAGTAAAAAGTATGAACGTATCAGAAGTATTGTCTATCTTAATTTATCTTGGACATTTTTGTATATTATAATCAAAATGATTATAGTTCACTTACAGACACTTCAAATATTACCAAGTGATGATAGACATGTGGTTTAAGTTAGGTACCAAATATCAAATTTGATTCGTTTGGGAAAGGAATTAATATAGACTTTTCTGCCCCCTAAATTAGGTGATACGTGATGGTATGTCGATTAGTGTCAGAGATTCAAGTTTTCTGTTAAGATAATTTACAATTATCTTGTTCATAACTTAGAGTTTAAGTTATCTAAAAATTGTTAGGATAAACTCTAAGTAATAAAAGTTACAAAAAGTGGATCAACGGACTCCGACAAGAATGACATCGCAATAGGATTGTTGTTTCAATCAATTCCGGAAGCTCTTATCTTGCAAGTTGGAGAACAAGATTCGGCCAAAGGAATTTGGACAGCAATTAAGTCATGACTTGTTGAGTGAAATCACGGGAAAGAAGATAGAACAAATCAACATCAAGATCGACAAAATATCAGCAATTGCTCTTACAAAGAATCATGTATTCCATGGTACAGATAAGAGCTCTTGAGAACATGACTCTTTATGAGATTTTGTTTAGAAAGAAACCGAACCTAGAGCATATGAAAGTTTTTGGTTGTCTTGCATACTCTAAGGTGGAAGTAAATCTCAAGAAACTAGATGATAGATTATAAACGTTGGTACATCTCGGTTTGAACCAGGTTCAAAAGCCTAAAGACTTTACATTCAATCCACTCAAAGGATTGTAATAGGTCGAGATGTAGTATTTAATGAGAAATCAAGTTGGATCTGGTCAAAAGATCAAGATGAAACAAGTAAACCAGGCATGTTTCACTTGAGATAGAGAGATCTTGAAGACAATGGAGAAGGTCCTACGGTCGTTGACGTTGATAACGATCATGAGGGAGAAGAGGGAGATCAAGTTAATGATCAAGCTGATAATAAACATGATCAAGAAATCGAAGAGATCGAAGAAGCTCAATGCGTTGGAGATTTTCGACAACAAGGAGACAACATTCAACCGCTAATAAGAACGACAAGGCAAATTCATCAACCTAAGTATCGTGATGATTATGTTCTTCAAGCTGCTGTTGAGAATGAAAGGTTACTACTCTCCATCAATGACAAACCAAGGTGTTTTAAAGAAGCCAAATGATCGATTAAATGGACAACAGTATGTCAAAAAGAAATTGATTCTATCAATAAAAACAAGACTTGGTTTCTAGTAGAAAAACTAAAGAATACAAAGATTATTGGTCTGAAATTGATCTTCAAGATCAAGAGAAATGATGATGGTACAATCAACAAATACAATGCACGTCTTGTAGCAAAAGGATATGTACAAGAATGTGGCATAAACTTTGATGAGGTATTTGCTCTGGTTGCTAGACTTGAGACCATTCGGTTATTAATAGGTCAAGTTGCATCAAGTGGATGGGGGATACATCATTTGGATGTAAAGACATCCTTCTTACATGGAGAATTATAGTAAGATGTGTATGTTGTTCAACCCGAGGGCTTTGAAGCAAAAGACGATGAACACAAGGTGTACAAGCTTACAAAAGCCTTGTATGGTCTAAGAGAAGCACCTCATGCTTGGAATATGAAGTTAGAACAGATTTTAAAATGTATGAAGTTCAAAAGATGTTCAAAGGACACATCCGTGTATCGCAAGGAAGATGATGAAAGTAATCTCATTGTGGCGATTTATGTAGATGATTTATTCGTAACTGGAAATTCTCTCAAGATCATAAATGAGTTCAAAAGAGGTATGTCTTCCAATTTTGAAATGTCAAATCTTGGGAAACTAACCAACTATCTCGGAATTGAGGTATATCAAGGAAGAAATTTTATTGAATATAAACAAGAAGGATATGCTAAACGGATCTTAAAAGAGGCGGGTTTAGAGTCGTGTAATTCAACTCAAATTCCAATGGAGTTTGGATTAAAAGTCTCTAAAGCACTTGAAGAATCAGAGATAGATGTAACAAGTTATAGAAGGAACATTGGTTGCTTAAGATACTTGTTACACATAAGACCAGACCTAGCTTTTGCGGTTGGAGTAGCTAGCCGTTACATGCAAAGTCCACGCAAGTCTCATGGAGATATCATGAAGCAAATTCTACGATACCTTATAGGCACTCTAGTTTTTGGTATCAAGTTTCATCAGAATGGATCAAATAAGATAAGTGGATATAGTGATAGTAGTCACAACATTGATCAAGACTATGGAAGGAGTACAATCGGTCACATTTTCTATTTTGGTTCATCACCAATCACGTGGTGCTCTCAAAAACAGAATATTGTGGCATTATCTTCTTGTGAAGCTGAATTCATGGCAGCAATGGAAGTGGCTCGTCAAACTATGTGGCTTCAAGACTTGTTGAGTGAAATCACGGGAAATAAGATAGAACAAATCAGCATCAAGATCGACAATAAATCAATAATTGCTCTTACGAAGAATCCCGTATTCCATGGTATAAGTAAACACATGCATAAATGTTACCATTTTATACGAGAATGTATTGAGAAAGGCGGATATTGAACATGTTCCGGGTGTGGAACAAAAGGCGGATATTTTGACTAAAGCATTAGTACAAACCAAATTCATCGAAATGAGAACTTTGATTGGAATACAAGACATGTTTAAAGATGAATTGAAGCTTAAGAGATAGACTCAGAATCGACGGTCCCTTAAAAATCAAAACCTCTCGGTTACAAACAAAAAAAACTAATGGATTTGATAAACTTGGTAGATATGTCCCAAAAGCATTGATATTTCCTTATTTGCCCCCATGATGCAGCGTACGGATGTCAAGAAGAGTAAGGGCAAAATCGAATATACGCAACAAGGTGATCGTACAGAGGTAATGTGTGATCGTTGGTGCAAATTGGAAGACAAACATAGTAGCAGAACGTGGGAGATGATTCAGCAAGCAAAAGAATAAGAGCCTTTGGATAATACCAAACACAAAATTCTCAAAGTCACGATCCAGTCCATCAAGCACAAAGAATGGATGGCCATAACCAATGCGTTTTCTCTTGTAGATACGTAATAAGCCTCAAGACAGTAATAAGCCGACGAAGAAAGCGATTGTAACCATAAGCAGACAAAAGAGGCTGCACTTAACTTTTAATCTATGGCGCTCTTACACATAGCATTTAGAGAGATGGATGAATGAAGATATTTATGTCTGATGGTGTTATATACCCATGAGTCGCATATATGGAGCAAAAAGGACTCTTGGTGTTTTGTTGCAGAGTAAATTTACTATCTGAACCATAAGCAGAACAAACATAAATCATGCAAAACACATACAGTTGCACGGACTGGAAAAAAGAGGAAAACTTTATATAAAAGTGTTTGGAACTACGTTACCCATTAGTCCAATGGCACAGATTCGTTGCAGATGGCTCCAATAGTGCGAAGAAACCATCTAAAGAAGGATTCACCAATGTTGTTTACAAGTTAAGCAAACGTAAACGAGCATTTTGTCTTGAAGGCTAAAACTTCTAACAACAGGACTCTATTGCTTAAACACAATGTTCAATCATATTTGTATTTAACAATTCTGCCAAAGCAAATATTTTACAGGGTGTTTTTTTCAATACATAAGATGCTAAAGACTTTACTAGATGATGGTTCAGTTAGAGCCGTTGAGTTTCTAGAAATTATTTTCTCTCTGTAAAGTTGGAGATTTTTCAATACCTGTGCCGTCTACAGTAATATAACAGTTCTCATTCTGTCAGCATTCGCATGAAACCAGAATAAATCCTTTGAAGCTCCAGTAGCATATACTGTTGAGTGTTGGTGATAATACCATAAATCCAAGGTACAAGCCTGTAGAAAAGTCCTTCACTCAAAGATAGTAACAGTTATAATCGTTGTCATATACTGGGACATACCATTTAAACATTACAAACAAAACAACAAATCACATCACCAGAGCTCAATCAAAATCTTTTTTTAAAATAAATTTTTACAAGATATTCTTGAAAGCAACAGTTTCTTTTTAGCAGGATTGTGTATGGAATTGTATGGTAATAGCGAATGTACAGGGTAAGAAACGAGCTTTGCATAAGGGATCTCTCAGCCTTTACACGGAGAAACAAATAGCAACACGCCGAAATGGAAATTGCTCACTAAGTTCCAATAAAAAGCAACAGTTTAATACCGTTAATTGGACAAGCAGAACCGACATGATCTTTTGTTTGCAGAATATAAACAATTCTGAAACAAAAGTACTCATTGAGGAAGGAGCCTTCTATACTTTCACTTTCCCTGCAACAGTTTCTAGCTTTGGCTTACTATCAGAATCAGCCAAGATGCAGGCATTAGGCATTATTATGAAAATGTTGTCTGATAAGTACCTCCAACACCACCAGATTCACACTAAAAAAAGAAAACGATGACGAGATCATTCCGCGTTACTACAGCAAACCAAAATCAACTAGAATACAATAAGACAGAGACTTAATGCAACAAGCAAGCTATCAGCTACATTGTACCCAAATACAGAAATAATGGATATCTTTATTGATGTAGAGACATGTAAGCTATACCCCATCAAGGATAAGTCATCTATTCTATTTCTCACCATAGAATTCTGTCTGTCCCAAAATAAATCTTTTTTCTTCTCAAAATTGTATTATAACTTGCATACAACTTCAAAGAAGTAAAACCCTAAATGTATTAAAACTCATGTTCCAGCCACAACCACAATCAACAATTCTTTCTATTTTCATCTTCTACCGTATTCTAGTAATTGTGAAGCAGAAACCAACAAAACATCATGGTCTATAACTAAACCATTCCCCAGAATGATCAAAATGATCAATAAGCACTGAGCTATAAAGTGTCAGACACCTCTAATCTTGCTATTAGGTAAAATAACAGAGATTAACATGATTTAGGCCATGATTTTGTGTCTGTGTTTCTGTTTGCTTATCCATATTATAATGTTCTAATCAGTATATCATAGAAACACAAATGCAAACAAACAATCATAGCATTAACCAAATTAAAACTTAAGAGGAAAATGACTTATCAGTACTTGATTGCAAGGTGTCACTTAAATATGGTCCCTGCGGAAATGAAAAATAATTTGACGTTTAACCTTTTCAAGAAGGTTTATTTCTAGGTTTCGTTCAGTCATTATTAATCAAAACAGTGAGTAGAGAAGCAAGTATCGGAAAATGTTAAATAAAATAATTAGTTTTGCTCAAACCAGTTTGCTCAAGCCAAGAGCACCAGAGATAATTCCATCGCCGCTGATGGAGTGAGAGCCTAGTTGATTCGGTTAGGATCTGGGTTCTGACTAACCAGATGAGAAGTACAACAGCGTGTATTTATCATTTTCAGCACCTGGACAGAATTATATTCAGTCGAAATCACTTTGCTTGGAGCCTAAAACAGTCTACCCAAGAAGTTTGTGTTACAAAATTGTAAATAAATCCAGACAACTATTACGAGACCATCATCTGCTTTGAGGACTGGGGTAAAATATGACCACGCTCAACCATACGTAATACTAGCTGATCCGCCTCCTCAACTTTACCGTCCAGAACCAGTCTTTTGCTAAGCTTCTCACACATCTTTACATCAGGTATCAGATTAAAGTTAAACATACGACAAGCCACTTTATATGCTGACAGAGGCACACCTTTCTTAAGATAGCCTTCTATAAGTACATAACATGTCTTGGCATCAGATCTGGAGGCTGTCCTCAGAACTTTTCCCAAAAGTTTTTCTGCCTCCTCAAGCTTTCCCAAACCACAAAGCTTCTCAATGACTTGATTATAAATTGTCTTGCATTTCTGCCTCAATATCATCTTCTCCAGTATATGCATAAGATCATCAACGTTTCCCATTTGACAGTATCTATGGATGACAGTCCTATATGTAACAGGGGTAGGATCTATACCTTTATGAAGCATCTTCTTCATAAGTTCTGTTGCTTCTGATATTCTACCTTTTTTTCCCAATGCGTCAACTAGAGTCGTATATGTGAAGACATCTGCGTGTTTGTTGATCAGGTACATGTCATCTAGAACTGAGAGAGCAGCATCTAGCTCATCGTTCTGACAAAAACCATGAATCACTGTAGTGAAATTTACGACATTTATAGCACAATCCTTATTCAAACACTCCTCCATGAATTTTCTGGCCTCATGTGTTCTCCCAGCCCGGCAAAGGCTCTGGAGCAATAAGTTAATTTCAACAGGGCCTGGGAAAAATCCTTTTAGTACCATCTCTCGTACCACATCACAGGCCTCAGACAATTTCCCTTCCCTACGCAAGCCATGCATTATTACGCTATACGTAATAGAATTTGGACTCCACCATTGCTCTTCGCTCATGTTCATCATTTCTCTTGCCTCCAAAGATTTTCCCGTTTGGCACATCCCATTTAACAGAGCAGTATATGACACAGTATTTGGTTTATATCCATGTGCTTGCATGACCAATAGCAGCTTTTTGGCTTTGTCAACCTGACCCAAACGACAAAAGCCATTGACAACAGTAGTATAAGTTACTACATCAGGAGGGCAATGCCCCTTTGACAGCATTTTGTTAATCAGATCTTTTGCCTCGGACATTCTTCCCTCCTTGCACAATGCATGAACTATAGCACTATAACCCACCTTACCAATCCGAAAACCATTTTCTTCAGCATCATTTAAAAACCAAAGAGCCTCATCCGCATGATCATGTTTTGTGAGCATATGAATTAAAGTATTGTAAGTGACTTGATCCGGTACCAAACCATGCTCTTTCGTCATTTTCTTCATCAAGTTTCTCACTTCCACAATTGAGTTTTCTTTACAAAGAAAGCCCATTATGGTATAGTAACTGACTTTATCCGGAAAACATCCTTTAGTACGCATTTCCTCTAGTATTTCAATTGCCTCCTCAACTCGATGCAAGTCACAGTAACCTCGAATCATACAATTATAAGTCACTACATTTGGCACTATACCAACAACCTGCATACGCTCTAGAAAACGTAAAGCTTTCTCCATCCTATTTGCTCTCACGAATATATCAATAGTCGTGTTGCAAATCAACAAGTCAGTTTCAACTCCAGCTCTCTGCATAAGAGTCAACACCTTCAACGCGTCTCTCAGCTGACCTGCCCTACTATATGATACCATTACATGCGAAAACGCTTTGGGGCTTCGATATATACCTCTACGTTTCATCAGAAGGAGAACTCTTCTAGCACCTTGACACAGTTTAGTCTTAGTAAGGACCTCAAGCATCGAATAGTACACAATAGGGTCATGGCGATACCGCCATTGACGGTCCGCCCAGTAGAAGAACTTAAGAGCAACCCGCTCGTCATCTTGTGAGCGTAAAACAGCGCAGACTTGTGATGGTTTAAGGCTCCTTAGAAGATTCCTCATTTGGGCTTCATGCTTGGAATTCCAAGATGACCTGAGGCCAATCAATCTACCTATCTCTCTCACCAAAGGATGCCTAGATTCATCTTCAACGACGTCGAATCTACCAACGTCTTCTCGTGATTGTGGGATCTTCCCAAACGATTTCAGAACAGCGAGATCATCATCACCACGTTCGTCGACACTTCTTCCATTTTCTTCTTCATCATCGTCATCTACTTCTTCATCTTCTTCCAATTCATCTATCTCGTCGAACCTAGTGAGCCTAGGGCTTGGAATTTCTCCAACTTCAGCTTTACCGACACTCGAAGTACTCAAAGACGATGACTTTCCGAAACCCGATTCTCTTAAGTGGTCTTCTTCTTGACAAGAAACTCCTATTCCCAGACCATGATTAAAGTTCGGATTTTCCGATGAAGATGTCGAGAAAGTTGTCTCAGCTTCGCCATTAGAAATTGGGCATGGTGAAAATCGGATCAAGGGTCTACGAAGAAGCCGATTAATCCTTAAATTCAACATCAATAAAAACAACAGAAGCTAGATGCTCCTTCACAAATGTAGCTTCTAAAAGTCTCAGCTAACACCAAAGCTTTCTCCGTTCTTCTCAACGCAGGCGCAAAGCAACGGAACCATGGGACGATTCTGAAATTGAAAGTTGAGACATCAAAAAGGGGGTGAAAAACCTATTAAAGGTAAGTAAAAGTCAAAACTGAAAATAAAATAAACCTGTGGGCTTGAAATAGAAGAATAAATTGAAAAGGCTTTGATCCATTAAGATTTGATTTTACCCAACTACCAAATCTAACCGATTTTGGTAGTAGACAATTCCTAATTTCCCTTAAAAAGCCGTTAAGATTTCGCCACGTGTCAAACACCAAACAAAGAAAAACTGTTGAATATATATACGTATTATTAATTAAATCAAAACCATAATTGTTTTTCACTCCGTCTCGTACCCTTGCGTCGTCGATACCTTTCTCTTACCGTCTTACCTTCGACTCGAGATTCCTCCTTCATCGGAATATTCCATACATACATATATATACATATATCTGTATATACTCGTGGAGATACTTACATTGCCGATGATGAACGGTTCGATTCCGACTGAGAACGGCTCTGATCGTAATGGATCGGCTCTGATATTCCTCGGAACGGGATGTTCGAGCGCGGTCCCTAACGCAATGTGCTTGATCCAGCAATCCGATAGTCCTTGCTATGTTTGCTCACAGTCTCTTTCGATCCCTCCTGAGCGGAATCCTAATTACAGGTACATTCACGTGTTTTCTGTCTTTTTCCTAATTTGATTCTCTTGTTATTGCAATGCGAGTCCGAGATTTTTTCGATTGTTGGAGTTGTGATTTAGGGTTTTTGTTCCTTGAATCTATGATGCAGTGAATATTCTGAAGGAGAAAATTTGAATTTGATGTTTTTTAACATGAGATTGAACTTATTTCGATTTCCGTAAGACTGGGATTGAAGAATTTTCCTTCTCACTAGTCTTGTTTAACCGGAGCTCGAATTGATTTCAGTTCACTTTTACTTCGTTTCATAGAGGAGTTAGTTTTGTTACTTTTATCTATGTTCCACTTTGATCGATCCACGGTCGAATTGAATCATATGTAGCCTTTAAGATTTGTTTTGGCGTTTGAGTAGATCCAACCTTATAGCTGAGTTTTTCTGAAGAGAAATTCATTGCAAGATATATTGTGCTTTTGACAGGGGGAATACGTCACTGCTCATTGATTATTGCCATAGTGATGGCAAACATAAATACATTCAAATTGATGTCGGCAAGACATTCAGGGAACAAGTCCTTCGTTGGTTTACACTTCACAAGATTCCTCAAGTTGATTCCGTAAGTCGTAATGAAATCGTTTTATTACTCAACAGCATGCCTGTTTGATGTTTACATTAAGATCTCCGTTTTCTGGATGCTGTATTAAGAAGCTAACATGAACCAAAGTTTAAATCTTTGGGTCACAATCTCGAGCTCTCAGTGCATAGGATGACTAATTATTTCATGAATTGCAGATAATTTTGACTCATGAACATGCTGATGCAGTACTTGGCCTGGATGATATACGTTCCGTACAACCCTTTAGTCCTACTAATGATATAGATCCTACTCCAATTTTCGTAAGCCAATATGCTATGGACAGGTAATAACATCTTCTTGGTCTTTGGAAAATTCAACTTGATCTTTTAGACTTTGAAGCTGTAGTTTCTACAATCACATGCTTTTCTGAAAACAGCCTTGCTGTGAAGTTCCCATATTTGGTTCAGAAGAAACTTAAAGAAGGCCAAGAAGTTAGGCGAGTAGCACAGCTGGATTGGAGAATCATTGCAGAAGATTGCGAGAAGCCATTTGTAGCTTCAGACTTATCATTCACGCCACTTCCAGTAAGTTTCTTATAGCCTTTATAGAAATAGTAGTGAATCATGTCTCCCTGCTGATCTATGTGGAGTCTCACTCCTATTTATCGGTAGGTGATGCATGGAGAAGACTATGTTTGTCTTGGTTTCCTTTTTGGCGAAAAATCAAGAGTGGCGTATATATCCGATGTATCACGGTTTCCTTCGAACACCGAGTATGGTAAGTGTAACAACTTGCTCAGTGCGTTTGTATTTTGATATTTTCGGAGATGATGCCTCAGACTTAATTTTCCTTTCAATTATACAGTTATATCAAAATCTGGTGGTGGACAATTGGATCTCCTTATCTTGGATACATTATATAAGGTAACACAGATCATCCTTATGCGTCACTGTTGGAACTTTTGTGTTTACTTTGAACTGATGTTTTCACATTCTTTCTCCTTCTTTTTCATTTGACTGCAGACAGGGTCCCACAACACCCACTTATGTTTTCCTCAGGTTCTTTTCTAGCACCCCTTATCTTTGAAAGAGTGTTTGTGTGTGTGTTTATATGGTTTTCGTATGCTTACTTTTGTTTCCTGTAGACACTAGACACGATAAAAAGACTGAGTCCGAAAAGGGCGCTTCTAATCGGAATGACTCACGAGTTTGATCACCATAAGGACAACGAGTTTCTTGAAGAATGGTCTAAAAGGTAAGAAACTATGAGAAACCCGTAATTAAATGATCAAGATAAAGAATCCATCCATAGAAAGAGAGAAGTAATCATATTTGCTGCAATATTTTGGTTCGCTAGGGAAGGGATTCCAGTAAAACTTGCTCATGATGGCTTGAGAGTTCCAATAGACCTATGAAAAGGTAAAAAATGATCACTTGCCCCTTCTCATTTAGAGAACTAAGATTGTTGCCTATTTTACTAATGACGGCTCTGGTCTCATTAAATCTCTTTCGGTTTTAGGTTGATTATTTAAGTACTTAGAAGTTGAGGATGCTTCACAGATATAGAGATTGAGGGAAACGGTTTTGGTCAAGATCCATCAGCTCACATGGCGTGATATCAACATTATCACTACACTAAAGAATTTTTGTGTTACTTTATATATATATATATATATATGTTGGGATTTTTGTTTCTCCATCAAGTTATGTAGTTAGGGTTTGATTGATTATCAAATTGATATTTATTTCTCCTGGATCAAAGTAAAAGAAATAGAAAGAAAATAGTTGTTTCTTATTCAAATCCGGATAGAAGTCTCCTATTGTGAGTTTGATATATATGTGTACCGAATTAGATAATCAAGTTATAAGTAGGAGACCGGAGTATACAGGCTACAGAGACTAGAGAAAAATGGAAAAATCTGTTAGTGCTAAGGAGGGCTAAAGTCGTAAATTCCGAGTTTCTTAGCATTGTTGAGGTAAATTGGGCTTCAAGATTCGGAACATATAGGCATATAGCCTTAGGACCACACAGAAGTCACAAGTCGGCTTGGAGAAAAAGGTTTTGATTAAAATTCAAAAACATGAAAATGCAGATTTAGGGTAAGCTGTTGTCTCACAGATCCATCATTGCTCTCACAAAAAGAAAGCTATTCTACATTCCTCCAACATGATTATTAACACAATACTGTATCTATTTTCTTACATCAAAAAAGTTTTCAATAAGCTTGGTAGTGTCTTTTTGGACCCACTAGAGAGATATGTTTTGTCACCATTTCTATTTTTTTCTCTCATAGTCAAAACTCATGGTTTTGAATCAAATTTTCTAAATTAATAACAATGTGAAATGAACAAAATGTCAGAAAGTGTGAGCGTATAAGTGTTTAGTAGTAGCTTTTTTGACTTATCTTATACACCGACCACAAAAAATCAAATTGACGCACCATTTCAATAAGCTGATTATAAAACTTAGAATTGATTCCGACATATCCTTCTATATATTTATAAAAATATATTCATTGTTGACCAGAAACCAAAAAAAGTACAAAATTATTGTCATCCACTTAGTCAACTTAATTTGAAATAATTGATCAATGTGTACTGGACCATCGTATCATGTAAGAAAAACGAGATCTGATTGTTTATTCCACTATTTGTGAGGAGAATTACTGTTTAATGCTGGTGAAATTGGTCAAAGATTTTTCTCCAATTTATACTCCAACGAATATTAGTATGGCTAAAATTTATACATAGACAAGCGAATTACACGACAATGTTTTATGATTATATCAAATACTAAACAGACTGTTTTGCATTTGTGTTTGATTTTATACCTTATATGTTATAATATATATAATTCTTATTTTTAAAATTTCTGAATGAAAATATATATTAATTCGAATTAAAAAGTAAGAAAACAGTAGTAGCCTAAATCAATAAACTATACGCAAATGCAACAAACAAAAATAGGCCCTCCATGCATGTGCATTGTGCAACAGTCTTAATAATTGGTTCTAATGATTTCTTATAGAAATAAAATTATTCATATTCTATTGATATGATTTTGAAAACAATAATCAATAGTAACAAGAAGTGAAAGTTAGTATGTCAAACAAAAAGTGTAGAGATTTATTGTCTAGTTAGTCGTCATTCATATACATATTCAAATTCGTTCTATAATTTATTTGATTTCGAGTATTGGATATTTGTTAAAATTATAATATTTTTGCTAGATACTTGATAAGTAATTTTCTAAAAGATTATATAAATTTAAGCAGTGGTGTACTTAGAATTAAAGAATAAGTCTAAGACGAATTTTAAACCCCAAAAATTTATATATTTTAGAGATCTTTAGCAACTATTTTTTTTAATAAGCACTATAAATTACAAAGTTTACCCGGTCTTAATTTTTGTTTGTGAACTATTTTACTGAGTCTTACCAGAGTATATGGATGTTTCACTCTTCTAAATTGTATATTTAGATTTATGAAATCTATTTCCACATTGCAAATCAGATTTACGTTTTGTAAACTAATTTTTATAATAATAAAAAACAAGAAAAGGGAATAATCTTGATTCTTGGGTAGAAAAAACTGTGGAAAAACATGTGGTTTTTAGAAAAGAAAGTAATCTGATATATTTTCTGTGCAAAAGCATGCATGTTTTTTAATTAGGAAAATAAACTTTAAAAAATATATTGAGGAAAACAAGGTTAAGCTATAGGAATCTAGCTGAGCTCGAGCCTCGCAATTCATACATGCTCCTCATTTTTTATACATCATACATTCCTATAATATTCAATACTACAATCTTCTCAAGCTTTTATATATATATAACTATTTATTAAATATTTATCAAAATTCTAATTCTTAAATAAAAATGTAAATTAGATTAATATAGTAATATTTATAAGAAAAAAGAAGAGAGGTAGTCAACGGTCAAAGTGACAGAGAAACGTATAATGCCCTAAAGTGGATAAAGTGTCAGTTCGATTGTTTACACAACCACTTCTTCAGTTTCTTCTTTTAACCTTTTTTTTTTTACTTTTTTACGAGAAGTAAATTGTTACTCTGAACCTAATAGAGTCAGATACTGTATGTTGTTCGGTTCTGCTTGTTTTTTACTTAATGAGATTCACAGTGAAAAGAGAGAAATAATTCAGTTCATTATGGAAGATGACGAGATCAAAATAATACGTCCACTTTTACTACTCTATTTCTAGACTCTTCAGATATCAGTAAATTGTAATTACTTTGTTGAAATTTTCTTTTTGGCATTTAGTATCTCAAGTTTTCTCTAATATTATTTTATCTCAAAAAAATAGAAAATCATTACAATGGAAATGATTAGACTAGTATTCTTACTCACATGAAACTTTGTTAGTATGATTTTTATAGCCTACCCTCTAACTTGTGTCTCTATATGTTCATTTTCTTTTTCTTAATTCAATATTTTTCTTGAATTTATGAAAGTCATTTTCGAGATTTAGTTTAATAAAAACAAAAAATGTATATATGGATGACAATAGTTGGATCTGTGACAAAGTACAAAAAAAGAAAAAATTATTGTAATTAAAAAGAGAGATGAGTTAGGTGACGTGTCAAAATCAGAAGGGTGATCAAAATCCCCTACTTCACACATACAAAAACAAAATTATATATAAATACAAAAAAAGTCCGTCTTTTGTTCAATCATTATCTAAACATTCTCAAAAACCCTTATTACAAAAACTAGAAGAAGCTAGGAGTTAGGAAAAACTTTTTTTAAAGCTTTATTTGTCTCTCCTCTTCTTCTTCAATGGAGAAGAATTAAAGAGAGGAAAGAAGCTTGTGTTTGTATAGACAGAGATAACAGAGAGAAGAACTTTACATTAGCAATGGATTACGAGAGGATAGAGAAAGTGCAGGTTAATTTAATTTGATCTCTCTCTTTCTCTCTTTCAATCATCAAGTACAACAGTTCTCTGTTTTTCAATTTTTCTCTTTTCTTCTGTACTTCTCTGTATTGTCTTTGATATTATGTTTTTGTCCTTTTTTTCATTGAAATTGTTGGGAGTTTAGCATTCATTTTTTATGTTTCAGTGAGTTTCATTCTTCTTCTACGTTTGATTTTCCGGAGAAAAAGATGAACTTTATCTCCTCAGTTCAACTATATAGTGTTTATCAGAAAAAGTTGATTTGTCTCTGTCTTTCAAACTGTTAAATTTCATAAAAACAAATAAACTCAAGA